>JBAIZZ010000343.1:232543-245685 GCA_037355905.1 Heliconius aoede | reverse complement strand
CGACTAAAGTACGTGTGGTAGAGTCACGTCGCCAGTAATGGCAACACGCATGGGCAGACTCGACCGGATTTAATACCACCCCCGGCATCTTAAACCGGCGTGAAGTAGTGGCCCTTGCCACTGCGTTTCGCATTAGATAATACCGGGCCCCGGTGGCCTTCATCTCCACCTTAAAGGCTGGCAACGCACCTGTGGCTCCTCTGGTGTTGCATGGGGTCGTGGGCGGCGGTGATCACTTACCATCAGGTGACCCGAACGCTCGTTTGCCTTGTCCTCTCCCATAAAAAAAAATAAAATTATAAATATCTAAAACGTGTTAGTATTCATTCTTGATAAAATTCATAAAACGAGCGTTATATGATTAATAAGACAGTATTTATTCGTGAGCAACTGTAATTGGGAGTTGGAAGTTAAAATAAATAACATAATATAAACTATTACGAAATATGTAAAAAATACACGTAAAATTTTAGCAAATAATTCATAACAAAATATTATATTTAGGTAAATTGTTTCACCATACACATATTATTTATTCTTCTATTGTGTAAAAATGATCTAAGAAATATTTTAAGAAGATATTCTCAAGAAGATCTGTTAATTTGTGTTTTATAAAGTAAATAGTAGTAAAAAGTAAGTAAATAGTAGCATAATGAAATTTTGACTGGAATTCGAACTTACATCATGCTCAGTACTACATTTAAGTACACATAAACTAAACTAAGAAACAAACAGTAGTTTGAATTCAAAGCTATTAACAGCAGACGGAAGCAGGCTACCCTACCCTGTACCCTGTGGGCTGGCAGTCTGACCGCGTGTGACGCGCCCGGAAATTGTGTAAATGAGTCCGCTTTGTTTGATGGTTTGACTTAAATTTAAGATTTTATAGAAAAATACATATGAAAAGTTTAGTATCTACGGTAGTGTTTGAAAAATCGGGGCGTTGAGCTCTGCTGCTGACGTTTACACTCGCACGCTTTTGTGCTTGCGTCACGACTGGCTCTGGCTTCTAAACTACGAAATATTTGTTGTAGATTTATATTATGTAATTTAGTTTTAGTTCATTTCATTTTATTTTCTATATAATTATTGGAGGTGTTATGTTAAGTTATCTAACAGTTTCCACGATCATCTCTCATAATATTTTTTTAACTAATCGCTGTCTGTACATGAAAGATAAATAAAAATATCTATAATACTGGGGCATTTATCAAAAATAAAAAAGAATGGTTTAACCGATTTTAATGCAGTTTTTATTTTAGTGTTTGTTTTATAAATACAAAACATTCGGTACGAGAAAATAGCCACATTTTTTTATTAAATTATAAGTTATTAAAGTGATAAATAATGTTATTAGAAAACGAAAGTAATTCAGATAACTAAATAACTAATAATGTAATTCAAGCCTGTGAAAACGCTAGAGAGTGGCTAGTTATAAGCACACACACAGCTTATATTTTTGAGCAAATTTCTAAATGGAAGATAAAAGCTTAATCAATTGTGATTCCATTACGTACCTACGTACTCATGACGTCAGCGTGACGGGAGCGTGACGGGAGCGTGACGGACGGCGGTCGCGTGATGAAGTACCCTCGCTTAATTACTGAACGAAATCACATATAGGATATACTGCCATAAGTGATGTATGGTAAGGTATAGTGAAAAGGTTGTTGAAATAACTGAAAGATATTGACCAACTTAACTTGACTAACTTAAAGTATAACCAACTTGAATGACTATTATTATTCCAATATATCACTAAATAACTATATTGTGTTCGTTATATAGAAATTGAAGAAAACTTAATTACAGTATTCTTCTTTGAGATACAGCAATTCTCATGTGGATAAACGGATAAGGATTTTCTAAAATCTATTTCGTTTTAACTATCACAGTTAGCCGCCACCATATCTACATCAAAGCGATGTTAATAGCGAGACAAAATTGGATTACACCGCGCCTTCATCAAAAGCGTTCAGGCTCGACTAAATAAATTTCCGCCAGTGACCCTTTGAGCACCTCACGAGATAACATTGGTATAAAATTGATATATAATTAGATCGGGACACGATCGATGACCCTCCATTACCTTATTACCCCCATTATGGCGCCACTAATTTCCTGCACATCGAGACGCTAACGAAGTTTCTCGTTCGTCGCGTAGAGTAGAGTAAAGTGCGCGTTCTGATTGTCAATTACCGCGTTGGACCAAAGATGTCGGTACAAAGAGAGAGGATGTAATTAGTGTACCAACTTTTGTATTTTAATACGCTAGTTAGGTAACTTTGAACAAATTTATAACAACGTGTTTTCTTAACTTCTTGGCTAATTGAAGAGTTGATTCTAGTTGTGGTAATTCATTTTGTATATAATAATATAAAAATTATATACTTTCATATTATAATGAAAGAATTGAGTTGAAAATATACCAAAAAAAATACCGAAAGATGTGACATCAGGAAAGTGAATTATTGCCGATATACATTAAAATAATATTATATTTATAATATTATAATAAGTTTTTTAAGTTAGCCTAGTGTTAGGACACTCCACTCTCCACTTCCTATAGATTTTTTTAGGCATTGCGTATCGAGTGGCGGATCTTAACGCCGCGCTTGTTCCCGACATCAGAGCGAAGTAATAAAAATATTTAATATTTAATTATTTCAAGTGTGAACCAAACCCACAACCTGTCGTGTATACGCTATTTTAATTTTTTAAATTTATTTTAGTATAGTAGTATTTACTTTATTTATTTATAGTTTAGTATAGTAGTATTTCACCAAAATATATAAATCTTCAAAATCCAGCCAGACTAAACATAATATTTCATTGAATCAATAAGCGATACGAACAATCTAAATTCAATCGTCCCTTCGACCTTACGCTCGATGTCACTACGGAACCCAACGATGATTTAATATCTGAGACAATCCTATTCGATTCGTCCGATTTAAGGTCCGGTGGGAAAAGCCTAAGACTTTATCTTCTGTTGAGAATTTGAGATATAAAATAATAATTTTGTAATATATATTTCTTTTATTTATAAATAATATTTTTTGCTACTCTAAATTAAAATTATATTAAATAAATTAAAAAAACACACAATTAGATAAATAAACAAAGCTATAGAGACACTTGAATCGTAAAAAAATTAGATCTCTTACTATTTTTAAGTAATGGCAATTAAGGAAAAATTAAGAACTAATTTTAAATGTATGGATCGTGTACTTAGTTGAAAATATATTTGAGGATATCTGAAGTTTTTAATGCTTTACATTAAGCCGACTGGTGGTAACAGCGAGCCTACCAGGTTTCATAAAATGTATTTAAAGTTACAATTGTGTAGAAATATTAATTATATGTATATATACGTATGTATACACTGCGGAATCCAGCGCAGCGCTGCTAAAACGAAAATATTTTAAATATGTATAGTAATATAATATTCCTCAGAATAATATAGAATTATAGAACATATACTCTAATGATTTTATTTTTTGTATTTTACATGTCATAAAAGAAACATCACAATTCATCCGAAAAAAATTTTACAAAACACTCTTCAAACAGTCACGTACATGCCGCTATATCAAAAGCCTATTATCCAAGTCAAGCGGCGACGGAACTCCACCACTTTGGCCGACTTACCGACTAAGATGCTTTCATCCCGTGACCTGTTGCATCCGGCAATAAAATAAATCCTGTCTCCCTTCTCCATCCCCAAAGCTGCTATTATTATATCGCGGGGATGAAATTCGAATTGAGCAATCCTTCATAGAGATTGCTTAGTTTTGTGGAAAGTGTATTACTAGTGGATTTGGCGATTAAATAAATTTACTTTTAACTGATATATCGCGTATAATCTGATTTGTAGTTTGAAGTTATATATATTTTACTATACACTAAATTAATATATCAGATGTAAAAATATTAGACATGATTGTTTATTTATATATAATCTGTATATAACAATTGCAAGTTCAAATATATATTTGAAACTTCACGCTGTATGCCGCACATGTCAGGGAAGGCAGAGGGAACCTGGGAACCTAGTGTTAAACCACGTTCACATTAATACACTTTCGTTTACCACTTTCCGCCGAATTCTGGCGGCATTGCGTGTCGATTGTGTCACAGCAAATATATCGTGAGTACGTAAAGCAAGCAAGCGTTGTAAATTATCACTGATAGCGCCATTACTGTGCTCGTGCGTTTTAGTCTCAAACGGAAGACATCTATTTACCAATTTGCCCTCGTTGATAATACTTATTCTTGAGATGCTATAATTAGATGCCTTTTCACAAAGTTCTAACGTAGGTTTAGAACGCAGTACGACAAAGTAGGACTAGACCTGTGATACATTTTCTTATCAAATTTGCAACTTGAATGAAGGCAGTGACGCGAAGCACGAGAGGTTGTGGTTTCGATTCCAACTGAAATTGAAATATTTGATATTCTCATTTCTTCGCTCCGGTGTCGAGGCAAAGAGCCACTCTACATGCAATGCTTTTAGAATTTGGATGAAAAAGAGCAACGGAGTGTCTTAACATTAGGTTTCTTCTGCCTACTGTACTACATGCGTGATACAGCGTGAAGCTGAAAGAGAGAAAAATAAGAAAGAAAGAAAGTAAAATCACATTTTTTTTTCAAAACACAACTAAAATATCTCAGCAAAAGTTTCTAGTGATTCTATACATCGACAGTAATCTATAGAATTGTCTCGAGTTTCATAAAAGCTTGTTCTAAGTAAATGTAAGACTTAAAAGGCCAATTACCGCACAATTTGCTCGCCCCCTCCTTCTCGTCTTGAGGGGCCGATATGAAATTATTGCCTTGAGAATTGCGATCTATGATCTGAGATTGCCTCCTTCTAAATGAAAGGGAGTGATTTTTTTCTACGTTAAGAGGATTAACTGTTCATTTAATATTGTCAATCTTTATTGTATTTCTGTTAAGCTTCTTTAGTTCTTTCTACGTTGTGCTGTGATAAGTTGGTTGAAGGTTGAAGTCTAGGTATTTTGCAGGACTTGATGTTACTACGTATTACATATATATATTTTTTAGTTTAACGCTTTATCCCGCACAAAGCTGGTAAGGCAGAGGGAATCTGGGAAACTAGTAAAGATAATTCCGTTCTCGTGTCTCTAACCATTAATTAGATAGAGAATATAAAGGTTTTAAAGATTACAGGGCAAAACTATTCTATGAAAAATTACATGTTTTAAAAAAAATCTGAACTTCACCTAAGTTATGCCGGTATTTATTTATATTATTTAGATACATTGGAACCTACGACTACAATTTTATTTTTAAATATGCACATATTTTATCAACAGGGGCCTTCTTAGTCCCGTACTGCATCATGCTGGTCGTGGGCGGGATTCCGCTGTTTTATATGGAGTTGGCGCTGGGGCAGTTTCACCGCAAAGGCGCTATTACTTGCTGGGGCAGACTTGTGCCACTATTTAAAGGTTACATACTTATGAAATCTTATCTCATTTGTTAAGACATTTTTTCTTTCTTTAATCTTAAATAATAAATCAATTATTTAAAATAATTTTAACATTTTTTAGCAAATAAATGTAAAGCAGAAACCAATATCTATTCAATATAATTCACGACCACTTAGTTCAGTCATGTAGCGAGTCGGTAAGGCGCGAGTGCTCTGTCTCGGTGTTCTTGATTTATTGCATTTAAACTTTTGTCTACTATTACTTAAAAGATTAAGTATTTATATATTATATATAATACAGAAAATAATTTTTACTAAATTCAAAATGAAAATATATATTTTTTACTCAAATACGCGAGTCGTGGCGCAGGGTCAATGCGTGTGCCTGTAAACGTGACAGGTTATGGCTATGATTCCCACTCGAGGAAATGAAATATTTCATATTTTTGCATGGAGGCATGGAGCGTCGGTCAGTTCCATCACTTATCGCGTAATGCCTCCAGAATTCGGCAGAAAGTGCACTTTAGGTGAAAGTCAAATGAATATAGAGCTCTCGCCGACTCTGCTAAGAAGAGCTCAACAGTTAACTCAATATTAAATTACAAATGCGCGTTATTCAGATGTAGAAATTAATTTATTTACATTATGTCACTTATTTTTAATTCAAATATTAAGTATTATTGTTATGTCAGTAAAGTTATTTTTGTTATGTCATGTAGACTATATATATTTCCCACTTAGTAGGCGGTTGCCTTAAAATAGAAACATTTTTGAAGACATGGCGAAGATTTCGAAGTCCATTTTCATCAATGCGATGAAGCATCACGCAATGTCTCGAATCGACCGGAAAGTAGAGAACATATTGCTTTCAGTATTGTGTGTAATATGGCAGCTCCTTATGGCCTCCTACTGCTATACGGGGTAAAACGTGAATCTGAAGAGCTTCCTTGAAGTAAAAATAAAAATTACAACTATCGCGTACAACTATGCCTTCCTTAAATAGAGAGAGAGAGAGAGGAGGCTTCAACATGGTTCATAGAATAAAATAAAGATCATATCAGCCAAGGATTGCACTTAACACCATAATTGACACCATTTCTTTCCCCCCTTAAGTGCTCCACATGCTTTCAAAAGTCTGCAGATTTGCGAGGTCGGCTTATGGCCGGCGATTTCGTTTCACTTGTCACGTCCCGGCTGAGTGCCACCGAACGATATGATTTAAAGAATAAAATTGGTAATGGAGTGGAAAGGTAGAAGCTTTTCGAGAAAATTATCTTTTAAAGGGTTTTTTAATTGTGTTATATTGTATTATTCTACTAGTCAGAGTATTTCTAATGAACTTTAGATGTTTTACTTTAAACAAATTAGGCCCTGTTTCTGTAAGTTCTGTAAGCTTCTGTACCTTATTAAAAAATAAGCTGGTATTGTTTTTATTTCATGATTGGTTCTGTCGTACTAAGTAAAAATTGTTTTTTTTGTATACAGATCATTTCAATTGCGTTTAAAAAAGTAACATTCTTTAGAAACATCTTAAGTACAAATGAGGAAATTTTGTTAATTATTTTATTTTTAAGACTTTAAAAGCGACAATTATGGGTTCGATGCCCGATTTTTTCAATAATTATTAGCTTCACACTGGATCCCGGTCATAGCGGAAGGCAGAGGAATACTTATGTTACCACAGCCTCCGTTCTGACAATTAAAATATTTCTATTCTCCACTTTTCGGATGGAAAGCGAAAACGGAGTGTTTCAACACTAAGTTCGTTCTGTATACCATATCCCTCTATGTGATATATATTATTTACTTGCTTTTCAGGCATCGGGTACGCTGTGGTGTTGATCGCGTTCTACGTGGACTTTTACTATAATGTCATAATAGCTTGGGCACTTCGTTTCTTCTTCGCCTCCTTCACCACTCTCCTTCCTTGGACGAACTGCAATAACGATTGGAACACACCGTCCTGTCAACCGGTAACATTTTATTTAAATATAACTCTCTCACTCATATGCAGAGTGGAGTCGTCAGAGCAGATTTGAAAAATATTTCAAATCCATACCTAAAGAAAATAATCGTGAAATGAAATAAAAATCCTGCGTCTAAACTGTTGAGGTAACAGTATATACGTAGGATTTTTTTCATTTTACGATATTTTTCGATATTTTTCGATATCTGTATTTCGTGTGACGCAGTTACTGTGTGTGTAATGTGTGTTGTTGTGTGTGTGTGGCTTGTGATACGTTTAATTTCAATTGATGCTGATAAAAACGCTCTGTAGACACTTGCATACATTTTGTATATATTTTAATGTATGCTAGTTTGAACAGAAAATAAGAATATGAATATTGTACCTTCAAAAAGTAACCTTAAAGGCGCGAGCACCTGTAGCTCCTCTGGTATTAGACCCATGTGACCCATACATTCGTTTTTAAGGAAATATCTCTCGCTGTATGTCACATAGTGATAGTAAATCTAGATACGTTTGTAGTTCGAAGCCAATTGGACGTCGATCACGAATAAGACACGGCACAACACCTCCGCGTCCAACTCCCTCGCGCAGACCACACCCTTCACATCTGCAGCCTCTGAATACTTTAAGTAAGTCACGCATTGTATTCAATGGTATTATTGTGAAATTTATATATAGAGATAATGTGCATAAATTTTATTTAAAAAAAATAATAATAATTGGAAACAATTTGATTTATATAATTAACTTCAACTAATAGATACTTAATATCAAATAGGTACGAGATTCCTTTTAAAAAAATATATATTTTATTATTTTCTTTTAAATAATTTTTGCTATTGTCACGTTAGTTCAATAAAACCGTGATTTCACAATATAACATTATTTTAACAAACATCCCTATTATCGTAACGTTAATACATTGGAACACATTCTAAAGGTTTTTTCGTTATTAAGAAGGAAAATTTATAACTATATTTAGAAATAAACATAAACGTTGCAAGTATTTTTTGTATTTTATATTTCAGTCGGGCGATCTTAGAGCTGCACAGGAGTGAGGGTCTCCACGACTTAGGAGCTATAAAATGGGATATGGCTTTATGCCTCCTCGCTGTATACATAATTTGTTACTTCTCTCTATGGAAAGGCATCAGCACTTCGGGAAAAGTGCGTATATATTATATTCAAAAATATTATCTTATAATAATTTGCTTATAATAACTAAGTGCTTATATTGCATCGAGATAACCGTAACTTTCATCATATTAAAACACTTTATGAAGAAAATCTAAAAAAAATAATAAAAACAAACATGTTTTTACAGGTAGTTTGGTTCACAGCTCTCTTTCCTTATGCCGTGCTACTCATTCTCTTGGTGCGCGGCATCACCCTCCCCGGATCTGCGACTGGCATCCAATACTATTTGAGTCCTAACTTCGAAGCTATCACTCAGCCTCAGGTAAGTAACAAAATCAGATATCTTCAAATATAATATATGAATGTTAATTTTTTTTTATGTGAGCTTCCTTAGCCTTCCAAATGTTTGCATATATATATTATTTTTATAAATAATAAATATATTTCTATATTAATCACATTTTCATTCCAATAACTAAATTAACTCATTTTAATATGTAATTTTTTTTTTACTATGATGGTGACGATGTCGGTGATATTTGCAGAAAGATTGAAAAAATTATATTATCATATTATTTTTTTATGTATAGATAGATTTTTGTATGTATAGATTTTTAAAGTGTTATTCCACATTTACTCTTATAAATAGTATGTATCAAAGATCTTATTATAATCTTAAAAAAATTTGAAATATTTTATTGTTATTCACAGGTGTGGGTGGATGCGGCAACTCAGGTTTTCTTTTCTTTGGGTCCAGGATTCGGTGTGCTCTTGGCTTATGCTTCTTACAATAAATATCACAATAATGTTTATCAGTAAGTGTTTATTAAAAAATATTTAATTTTGAACAGTTAAAATAAGCAGATGAAGCATTTAGTAGAATGAAGTGAATAAAAATCTACTAGAAAGATAGAATTATTTTTTCATTCGATATTATGATAAAATTTAAAGTTTATATTGCAGTTAATATTGAATTTATATCCACCATATAACCTAACATCTAAAAACTGCTTTACAGAGATGCCATACTAACAAGCCTGATCAACTCTTGCACATCATTCGTGGCGGGCTTCGTAATATTCAGCGTGCTCGGCTACATGGCGCACGCGTCCGGCAAGGACGTCCAGGATGTAGCCACTGAAGGTCCGGGCCTGGTGTTCGTGGTGTATCCGGCAGCTATTGCTACCATGCCAGGATCTACGTTCTGGGCATTGATATTCTTTATGATGTTGCTTACTTTGGGATTGGATAGCTCTGTGAGTACCTATTTGACAGATGACTTTCAGAGTTCAGAGGAGTCTAGAGACACTAAAACAATTACTGCTGCTAGTCACACCTAAAGAAAAGAAAACGAAAGTTGGGATATATAAAAAAAGAGAAGCCACTCTTCGTTAAAAATATTATAATAATAAAATTGCTAATTAACAAAAAACCTGATGTCAAGATGAAAAATAATGTATTTTTCAATAATAAAAATTTAAATCGTAATCGTAAAAGTATTCTTAAAATGAGATTTTCATTTTAATCAATTTCTTAGAATTGATTGGTGTATGAGTTGAGTTACTGTGAAGTTATTTAAAAGATACAATTTCAAATATATCCTTAGGTACAGGTAAAACTTATTTTACGCTTAATTATTATTCTATAAAATTTTAACCAGAAATTGAAATAATATTTTTTTATTTAATTAATATAATGGTAATGTTATTTATGTAAAATAAAAAAAAATACGTTAATTTATACAACATATAAAATAATTTCAGTTCGGCGGTTCAGAAGCAATAATAACAGCACTCAGCGATGAGTTTCCACCTATCGGTCGTCATCGAGAACTGTTCGTGGCTTGTCTCTTTACGCTCTACTTCTTCGTGGGTCTCGCATCCTGCACCACCGGCGGCTTCTACTTCTTCCATCTTCTTGATAGATATGCTGCGGGATATTCTATGTTGGTTGCTGTGTTCTTCGAAGCGATTGCCGTGTCTTGGATTTATGGTAAGTTCTAATATTGCTGAAAAATATTAAGATTAGTAAAGTTTGAGCGACTTGAGTATAATGAGGTCGAGAATGGATCTTTTGGCACTAATAATGTATTCATGGTATTTTTTTTTTGTTGGATGTAATTATTGTTTGATAAAATACATCGATACTAAATATGTAGAATTTAATTTTATCGAAAAATAATAATGATTTTCAAGTTAAATAAAAAAGTTAAAGATAACAAACAAAATACACAAGTTAAAAAAAAAAGACAAAGCGCGGCGTAATTCCAGCACTCGACATGCTATGTCTATAAAATTCAGCGGAAACAAGGAAACAACTTCTCTCTACCTATGAAACTGAAATAAAGATAGTAAATATTATAATCATTAATTTTAGGTACAGAAAGGTTCTGCGAAGATATCCGCGATATGATCGGCTTCAGTCCAGGTCTATACTGGCGTATCTGCTGGCGTTTCGTAGCCCCCGCCTTCCTATTATTCATCACGGCGTACGGACTCATGGACTATGCACCTCTGCAGTATGACAACTATGTGTACCCTGGTTGGGCTAACGCGTTGGGCTGGGCTATAGCGGGATCTAGCGTTATATGTATACCGACTGTCGCTATTTACAAGATTATAACTACGAAGGGAACGTTTTTGGAGGTAAGGGGAGGTTTTTATAACTCTGTATATAATAAACTGTTATAGTAGAGGTTCGATTTCCACTCGAGAAAATAAAATATTTTCGTTTTCCTCGCTCTGGTAAAGGAGGCAACGTGCCGTTGAGTTCCGCCACTCAACACGCGATACCTTTAGAATTCGGCAAAAAGTGGGAAATGGTAGTGTCTAAAATGGGAACTGAGTGTCTGAACACAGGTTCCCAGTTTCCTCTGTCTATCTTGCAATGAACGGGATACGTCGTGAAGGTAAATCTGTATGTATGTGTACAATATACTTATAATATTTTATGACATTTTTCAATGTTTAAAAGTCATGATTGAAGTTGAGAAAGATTGTGTTTTTACGCACATTCTGCATTTCGCAAGGTAGACAGACACAGAGGTAAATTTCGAATAGTATAAATACGTTACAAACTTTCCGATATTTTTTTTATTTATTTATATTTTATTTCATTCGATATTTTTTTCAGTACACTATATTTGGCGATGGAATCTAAATTAGCGCTATAATGTAACTACAATATAATTTAAATCTATACATTTCTCTTAATTGCGTGTACAAATATGCAGATAGTTGGTAGTGCATTTATTATCTACCTATTGATATTATTCTTTATTGTAATTTCAATAATCTTATTCTAATGTTGATAACATTACACTTAAGCTGCCTCACCTAGTCTATATGAAATGTATAACTATTAAATAAAAACATTGTCTCATTCTAGCGTCTAACTATATTAACAACGCCACACGCCGACACAGAACGTAATGCGATACACAACGGGGTCGTTGTCTCAGAAAGCGGGGGTGTGCGATTGGCTTCCGCTGTCACGACCCCAGGGACTCCTCCCGGAGCCCGCAACCCCCGCGACCCCTCGACCCCAGTGACCCCTAACGCACCTCCCGGGCAACCAGCGCTAGTGTGAGCGCCACTGTCCTTCGATATCTACTATGTGTAGACGCTTATAGACAATATTAGTGTGGTGGTTATATTAAGGCTTTTTCTATTGTTTCAAGTAAAGGCAGTACCTACGAGATTTTTTAAGGATTATTCTAATCCAAATAGTAGTTTCGTGTTACCAGTTATTGATTTCATACTAAACAACTCACAGTATTTATTTTAATAGATCTTAAATCAATAATATTTTAAAAAATATAAATTTATATATTATATTTATATATATATGCTATTATATTAAATGATAATCAATATTTACTATTCATGATTGTATGTCTGCAGAATGCTTGTTAAATTATTAATTTTGAATAGTTATTATATTATATTAGATTGTAGAAAATATGACAAGATACAAATTTAACCATCTAGAAAAGTAGGAGTGTACTAAAAAAATATTTAAAAAAACACATATGTACGTGAATAAGGCTTTAACAAAGTTTATTGTATCGATCGGACTTTATCGAGTTATATTAGTTGTGTTGAATAAGCAATATATACATGAATAGATAATAAAATAAAAATAGTAATATTCACATATTTTACTTGATTGTGTCCTTTTGAGGCTATTTATTAAAAATAATTATAAATTTTAATAAATAATTACTCTAGTGCAATGCTTCGTAATAATTGTTAGCAAACTGTAGAAAAATACTCTTATTAAAATAAGAGCTATCTACTGTAATCCCTTTTATTATTGTAGTTATACTAAATATACATATGGCATATATCTATTACTTATATTGTTACGGCAAAATATACGAACGCTAATATGATATTCTTATGAAAATCATAATATAATAATTACAATACTTCTTAAATTACAAATTGAATCTAAAAATCTAAATAAATTCTATAGATTTAAGTCTGTAAATCTGGTGATTCAGCAAGCCGTCGGCAGTTTTAGATATAATAGGTTTAATATTATAATAAAAGTCTTCGCCATATACGAGTAAAAAAAAAA
>JBAIZZ010000343.1:199924-232443 GCA_037355905.1 Heliconius aoede | reverse complement strand
AAAAAAAAAAAGGTTTTTTAGCCTCGGGACTTTTCAAACAACTTATGTGTGTCAAAATAAAGTAAATATATATTAACGCCATGTTCATGATGCAATAAAATAAAAGTGATAATTTTTTTTTATAATAATGCGAATGCTAGATTTGCCTGGACAAAGAAAATATAATTATCAACCAAATCTGACAATGTTGAAAATAGATAAACACATTACTTCCACTTTTTGCCTATAATTTAGTATTTATCTATTGTAAATTATTTATATGTAAATTACATAGAGGCATAATACAACTTTTTTTATCTCAGAAAAAGATTTTTTATCTTTGATTTGTAAGGATGTGGTTATGCTAGTTTTTAATCTGTTAAAATTATTCCTATACATTGACAGCAAAGTGACATCCAATTTCAGCTCGACAGTTTGTTGTAGGTTGTACGTTTGTACTGTGCTAATTTATGGAATAAATCATTATATCAGAATATCTAATTGATAATCATCATGGAAAATAAATCTGAAGATTCTACTGCACCTGAAAAAACGATATTTAGTGCCATAGCTCAAGGTGACTTGGCTGAATTTAAGAATATTCTCGCCCAACATAAAGGCAGTGTCGATTTCTTTGACGAAAATGGTATGACGGCGCTTCAACATGCATCTTATAAGGGCAGTAAGGACATGGTGCAATTACTGCTCGATAGGGTAAGTAATTTTTAAATTTTTAGGTCAGCGTGACATCTGCCCAGTGAAGCTAACCTTATTCTTGTCTCTTTCAGGGTGCAGACGTTAACTCTGGAAAACATGAATACAATTACACAGCGTTACATTTTGGAGCATTATCGGGAAATTCAGAAGTTTGTAAGCTTCTTTTAGATGCAGGTGCGAAACCTACGGCGACAAACTCTGTAGGACGTACTGCATCTCAAATGGCTGCGTTTGTTGGTAATCACCATACTGTTGCAACAATAAACAACTACGTTCCGTCTAGTGAGATATCCTACTATTCTGCACCTCAGGGACAGCAGGCTGAACCTCTCTTACCTCCTATTTTGGTAGATCCTCTACACAAATTTGTTCTGGGTGTGAACATACATCCTGTCCGATTAGCATTAAATTTGCAGCATATGCCTACACTTTTAGATAATGCAGAGAAAGTTAGCAAAGTCCTAGAAATGCTATGTAAAAAGGAAATGACAAGAGGTAGTGATACTAATGAAGTAATGGCCTTTAAATATCACTACCTTGCTTATATTTTAAAAGAAATTAACAATATTAGAGACAAGCAGAAACCAAATATTGACAATAAGGAGGAAAAGAAACATGATATTGTTGAAGTATTCGCTAAGAAACTTTTAAAGCCTGGAAAAGATGGAATCAATTTAGATCTGATGGATTCATTCCTAAAAGATTGTGTGCGTGAGTTCCCTTATCGGGACAGTACAACTTTCCACCAGATGGTTAGTTCTCTGACAAGCAAGGACCCTCCACCAGCATTATCTGTCATTAATTGTACAATTAATGGACAAAGAGGTTTTATAGATGCTATTCCTTACTGTAGTACTTGTGGAGAGGAGAAACCAGCAAAAAAGTGCTCCAAATGTAAAACAGTACAATACTGTGACCGAGAATGCCAGCGTTTGCACTGGTTTGTTCATAAAAAGGCTTGTAACAGGGGATCCTCACCTGTTTACCGTACAAACCCAAAGCCTAACGTAGATGCCTCAGAATTAACCGCTGAGCTCCAAAACTTAGTGGCTGGGTAAGAATATTAGTAAACTTATATTTTATCTTTAAATTCTGGACATTAAAGTAAATAAATGCAATTATGTAGCCTATCATATTATAATTACAATTTTATTAGACAAATATGCTTAATCATTGCATACATAATAATTTTATATTTTTACAAAAATATCAATGCATGTAAGTAATTATGTGAATATAAAATATATTATGAATTGGTAATAATCTAATAACAGAATCGATTTATTTGTCAAATGCCTGAACTATATGTCACTTTAGAACAATTTTTTGTGCCTATTCTGTTGAAATTTAAAAGTAGATAAAAATAATTGTAGATTGAAAATATTATAAAAAACAGGAAATAATCCAAGTTATTTTACCAAACTTCTTTTTCTTTTCTTTTTATGTTATTAATGTAAAGTTTCCAAATCTTATTTAAATAAGAATAGTATATAGGTATACAGTGGACACTTTATTATCCGGACCTTAATTATATTCAGTACAAACTATCAGGCACTTTATTGGTAATTGGCATTGTGTTTTCAAAGTAGACACTAAAAAAAGACTTACAATACCTATCATCTTAGAAAGAGTAGGTAATAATTTTGGACAGTAATTTTTTTACTGTTTTTTCAAATCTATTTTCATATTTGAGTCTTCATCCAAATGCTTAATTAAAAGCCTTACAATTTGACTTTTTTTTACTGAATCTGTAAATGACGTTATTGTAATAATATAATTATTAATTTATTATTTCTTGATATCAAATTAATTCAATAAGTTAAATACATTCTAATAGAAAAAAAATTAAACATGATTATGGGGAACTAAAGTACAACACGTTTCACTCATTATTAACACATTTCATTTCTTTAGTTTCCTTTTAACAAAAAATTTGACTAAATACAAAATTTGGTAAAAATTTAAACTGACATTTTTTTTAATATCACGAAAATTTTATTTCAACCTTTTACTAACACATAGTCGATTAAAAAATTTCAAACTACCTCTTGTTTTGCGGTTATATATGTATATGTATGTAAATACATCACCATGTTCTTGTTGTTGTATCAGTGTTTAATGTGTAATTTAAATATAATATAATATCACAATGGTGTTAGCAATGAAAATAAACCTGAAGACATTGATTTTTTGTTTTATTTTACAAGTCCAATTTTTTTTTAATCTGTTAATCTGTTTAATTTTTTTAATCTGTTATGTCAGCTGCTCAAGCATTTCTACAATATAAACATTTTTAAGGGACAAGAGCGATATAAGACCATTTTCTATTTGTTTTTGTTTTTACTTGGAGTATTGTATTGATTATTAGAAAATACATATAAATACAAGAATTATTGTAATTTGTTAGTTTTTTTCTTTTTATAAGTTTTTTACACCACAAACTGATTCTATTTGCCTTCTTAGTTATTGTATTTTTCTGGATTAACTTATTGGTTTGAGTGAAGTGAAGATTGATCGACTGACTGTATAGATTGTGTTAACGACGGCTAGGAGTGTCCTCATCACTTCCGAATTGATGATACAGTAAGAGGACTAGACAAGCCATTTCAAAGGAAAGTTACCCAGTAGGGTTGGCAGAACCAACCTAGTGTTAAGACACTCCGTTCTCAGTTTTCACTTAAATAAATAAAACACAGTATGTCTTTTTAGAGATTTATTATCTTACATTTAAAATATATTCTATATATTATGACATATAAAACAATTTCCTTATTTATTTACTATAAAGCTTAAGGCACGTTTATCACATAAAATACGAGTAAGTTTGACCTTAAAATATATCGAGGTAGTAGTAGACAACATTGATACTATATTTACAAATCAATGTAAATATTGCGAATAATGCCCGAGATTGTTTATTTAGTGCATTAGCCTTCGCCGAGCAGGGCGCTGATCGTGAAACTTTTGATACGTCTGCAAGGGGGAGGGTTAGGGAGTGAAGGGATGCTTTGTGGGACAGGGGGTGCGGGACTCCAAACTCCTAACATGCCAGGAATATTTGCTGGCCACATACCCAGAGGTAACGGCATGGGTAAAGGCATGTATGGCAACTCTGGCGAGTAAAATGGAGGATTTAAGTTGTCTGTTACAAGTGGATTAGGCGAATCGACTAAGGGTGGAGATCTCGGTGAAGATGATCTCACGCTCTCATCGGAGCACGAGGAGGCGGCATCGGAACAGGGCCGCTTGGCGTCGGGCTCGTTCTGTGTCTCTTGGGCGCCGGTTTCTGTGTTGACGGTCTTCCTCTTGCATTTTGACTGGCCGCACGCCCGAAAACCTTTCGCGAATGGGTTATTGTCGATCTTTAGTTTCGTTATTCTGTCGTTCTGTGGATAATAGAAAATAAAAAATATATTATATATTTCAATTTTGGTCAATATTAATATATAAAGTGCCTTATACTTTTAAACTGCCCAAATTTCATCAAGCGGCCGGCCTCTAATCAATTAAAAACATTTGATTGAGTTATTATAATATAACGCGGTATGTATAAAACATAAAAGCGATTGGTCGGTCGCTACATTCTCGCACGCGGTCACGAATCTGAAATTAACTTAATTGTTCTATTTGACGTATATGTTTGTTTGATTGTTCCTATTCGTGAGGCCCACCTGTATATTACAAGTTACGACCGACTTCGTTTATCTCGTATTGGATGAGGCTCGCAGCTTCAAAAGCAATTGAGTAATAACTATTAAAAGCTTAGATTATATTTATGTGTATTAAATTACAATATTCTTGTCAATATAAATGAAAAAACAATAGTCATGTGAATATAAGAAGAAATATAATCCAAGCATGTCATGTAAATAACCTGTGATATAAGTTTTTGTACCCAAGCCACAGTAAGCCAATCACGTGTTCCCTACCGCTTATCTCGCTAGAATGCAATTTAAACATCCGTTTCCGTATACACCTAATAGCTTGTAAGGGATAATTGTGGCACATGTGGCTCTAGCGAGTCTTGGCGACAGGCCAATTAGCGTGGCATACACGCGTATCGCCCGCCACGACCGATACACGACGGCGCCACTATAGTTTTTCAAGTTTCAGCTACCCGTAACAAGTAACTTGATATTTGAAACAATATAAACAAATGAAGGATCCTTAGACGAAGCTTTTTTTTGCACAGTGAATACGAAATTTTTGTATGGTAGCCTAGTTGGGTAGATTGGACTATTTATCTCATATCTTATAACAAATACTTGTATATTTTTATTTTATTTTGACATGTAATAAGATAAGAAATAACCCTGAATATTTGCACATTTCGTGACAAGCACCGTTTATCTGGCAAAATCCAAGTCAAATAGTCCCGTCGTGATCCATCAAGTGACTTGTAAAAAGAATATTTACATGATGTGATAAGGCGGCGCCGGCGGGTGCCGTTTGCTCAACAATCAATAGATAAGCGAGCAACTCGCCGTGTTGGGGAGGTTGCTAAAAGCTAACATTTAGCACACCCTGAAGCACTTCTCAAGTCGGCCGGTTTAAGCGAGTGCTTGAGATCAGCAGGCGCCGCCCCCGGCCCCGGTCCGCCTCGTCGGCTGACGTCACGCCGCAACCTAGCAGTCGCTTTTACTTTTTGCATGACTATTTCACATATTAGCGACTGTCTCGTCGCCAGTTTTTTAGTAATGTGTAATTAGGGTCTGGGCAAACTCATGTTTAGTTATCGGGTGTAAATGGCAATATTCGACAGACCAACAAACATCGTGCGTCTAGACGACGATTAATCATTTATTTGTATTTTTTTTTTATGTTGCATTCTGTGTTGAAGTTTTTGTATGCACCGTAAACAGTTTGGTCTGCCACCTAGTTACGCTTTGTAATCGCCATCGGCTGGCACAAGAGGATTTTCTAATTCGATGATAATTGGCAACAACGAGTTCGCCGCCTCGTGTCCGTTCGTGCGGGCGTAACGCGCAACGATACACCGACGGCCTTTGTCGCCGGTGATGTCCCGTTAGTCGGACAATTCCTGGATTATCTCACAAAGCGGCCGGTCCTCGTAATTGTAATCATAAATGGACGCGAGAAGCTGTTCGCGCCTCGCTGCAGTCAACATGAAACACGCCGCCGCGGCAAAGGAGCCGCCACCGACCTAATTACTGATTATGCAAGAGAGCGACATGCTACGATGGACGTCAAAAGAAAGAGACATGTAAGAACACAAACAGCGGGAGGCCGCCGGGATAGAGGGATGTGTTACATTAGGGGATTGTTAACAAACATTATTAAACGCAGCTTAAAATTGCATTACTTGGGTACCTATTTTACGATACGCTACTGTAACTGTTACAAAATAATAGAATTAATAATGACAGAGAAAAAGATGGCTACCCTGCAAATCATAATTTAAACTGTAAATAAGTAACCGTTGTCTGAATCATCAAACTTCCCCCGTGTTTGAACAATACGGAACTGTTTGCGAGAGTACCGGCGAGATTTTTAAATTAGCTTCTTTTGTTTTCTTAACAGAATGACCGCTCGTCGCCGTCGCAATCTGCCGTTTTTTGCTCGGCTAGTACTGTAAGAGCGGTGGCGCCTTAGATTTTCAAAAAAAAAAAAATTGGTTCGTACCGACGTATAAGTGCGAAACGTTTAACTTTCGGAGAAATACAGTATGATTTCTTGGAAATAAGATAGATAGTATCTATGGGGGTGTTCTACATGCCGATAGGCAATCTTAGAAGGCTGATTCCTGTAGCATCTTGGGGCTGGTAGTAATATCAAAATTATGTAAAACCAATATACTACATAAGTAAAAAAAATACCTACATACTATATGAAGAGATAAAAAAATTTACAAAACGACAAAATGAAGCGTGATTTGTGATTAAATTTTAGCTTGTAATATTTTCATTTAATTGCAATATCAACACATTGCAATTTTGTAGTTCACGTCATGACAGAATAAGCGTTGAGATTGTATCATGATTTTACAAAATGTGCTTAAATTATCTGTCTGCGTAAAATAATATCAAATATATAAATATTTGATTGGTATCTGGTAAAATATATTTTCAAGGGTTTCTCAGTCTTTAACAGGAACAGATTAAAAATAAACAATACCTGATAAGCAGTGACAGCGATGAATTCAGTTTCAGCAAAAGAAAATGCAGCGTGAGGAGCGCCCCAAGCTAGGGCTGCGGCGTCACGAGCGCGAACCACTAAGACTCGAGGACGGTACTTGTGCATGGATGCGAGGACCATCTGAAAGAGAACCATCTGAGAAATTAGGTTAATTACCTGTAAATAGAGGTAGAAGACCACCTACATCATCCTTAACTGTTTGCCAATTGCTAAAGTGCATGAAAATAAAGATCCAGAAAATAAAGATAAGAAATAAAATAGAGAAACTATGGCTAGAATAACTAAATCCAAGAAAGTGACAAAATGATGGCTACAGCCGCTCTGTCAAGAGGGAAAATACGGAGAAAAAGAAGAGATATAAATTGGCAGAATTTTCATTTCTATAATAAAAATAATTAAATTACTTCAAAACAAACGTTATAAAAATGTACTCGTTACATCATAGGTTTTAAATGTAACTTGGTAATGAGACAAAAGCCACACAAGTATCTGGCTGTGCTAATAAACGCGTGCAGCTCGCGTCTCGCGTCTCTTACAAACAAGACAATTGAATGATGTAATCAAGTAAATACATAGCACTTGGATTCTATACTAATATTTTGTTGGTATAAGGCATAAAGGTCCCACTGAGTGCTGACTACTCACATAACGCTTCGTTATTTACTTTTTGCTCAAACAGAGACAGTGTGTGGACAACAACCGACTAAATTCAAATTTTTTTAAGCCAGACATAAAATATAATATATATTTTATATAACTATCTATATTATATGTATATATTTTTTTTATTTTAGCATTATGTTACGGCAATCTTATTTCTAGAATAGTTTCACTATTTAATCCAGACATTTTTTTTTAAAATATAAAACCAATACCCAAATAATCTTACTACTTAGACTTTTTGATAAATGTCGATGTGAACTTAAAATAATATAAAGTATATAAACTGAACTGAATATACATAATGTGAAACGATTTTTGGTAATTTTATTAAAAAATTGTTATTCAATTCAACTATCTTATATTTTACAACTACTTTGTACACAAATAAATAACTTGCGTTTGCCAGTGTTTAACAAGACCGAATGACACAGTGTTAGAAATTTCCAAAAAAATTTTTTAATTAGAAAAAAATGACGTTAATTTCTAACCGAAGTCAAAATACAGGAGACAAAGTGAAAAAAAAATCACTTTGGCGACGTAAAAGCTCGGGCGGCGGTGACGGTACAAAAGCTTATTTGGTGCTTGACGCAGTGATACCTGGCGCCGCTCCTCATCCGTTATTAATGAAAATCCTTCTATTATACCTACTATTACTGTAAAATATTAGAATTTTACAAATTAAAATGTTTACTAGAATTTATAATCAATATTATTTCTTTTAAAAAGATTTTGAAGAAAAAACGGTTCTATATGAAAATAGACAGGTCTAGCACATGCCGCGCTTAGGTGGTTTTGCAATAACGTGACGCAGATTTACACGCCTAAAAGAAAACTTGAGAATGACATTGGATATTTTCATGAAAAATTACAACAAAAGAGAGATAAAAGAGTAATTTGCTTTAACTATCCCTCTTACAATAAAGTTGGCAAAGTGCAGGAGAGCGCGAAGTGCACCCGCTGTAGGGTAGCTTATCTTGGTACTCGACGCTACCTGCGGGCGCCGCGTCGCTCTCACGCGTAAAGGGTTTCTGTTTTGTGTTCCTGCAGTTTTTTTGACAATTTCCACTTTTTACGCGCTACACTCGACTATGTAATCTGTTTATTCGCTCTGGTGTCGGGCCAAAGCGCGGCGTTGAGTTCTGCCACTCAACACGCAATGCCTCCGGGATTTGACGAGCGGAGTGTCTTAACGATAGGCTTTCTTCACCGAGCCTAGTACATAACGTATACAATAGCTACAAAGTTAAATTCAATTAAACTATCTCAAAATAGCTTGTACTTAAGTCTGAGTTTGTAATAAATTTAAATAAACCAATGATGGCTCATTTAATACACTCTTTAATGCTAGTTAAACATATATCGTCGCGTAATTATCTAACCATAAAACTTTAGTTAGTATTGCATTAGCTTTAAAGTAATTAGTGATTACTTTTGAATTAAAATTTTAATTACCACGTTAAAATATTTAACCAAATCAAAAAGGGAAAACGCTTGCTCGTAAATAAAATTTAAATATGTATATATTTCTGTTATTTTCAAGTTTTACAAATTAATAGTAGTTGTATATTTTAAGGCGTTTTTTTTAAAATATAGATTATAAATATTAAAAACGTGAATTCATTACATGTCAAATTATAAAATAAATTTAAATATAATATACTATGAACGATCAGCCTTAGATTATTTCAGAGAAGCCCCTTCCATAGACCTACATACTATATAGAAACAAATATTAAAAATTACAAAAAAAAAACACTTTACCATGCGTGCAACCTGCAATTAGCCAAACGTCTAGACGAATTTATCTCTTTATCGACACGTGTCTCCTTAGAACTAAATGACAGACGAACGTGTTCACGCTTGACTCCAGACGGTAACCGCAAACGGCAAGTGCGATCGGCAGTGATAATTAAATGTTTAAAGTAGTTATATTAAAATTTACTTATATTGCTTCGGTAATATAATTAATTTACATATATTTTTTATACGGGAAGATAATTCGTTTTAATTGCGTTTTTATATATTCCTCATAAGGCAACTCTCTCTTTACTTGTGCAAAGGGTACTATCTAAATATGTTAGAATGTAATGTATTATAATATATTGAAATTTAAAAAATTCAAACGTACCTTGTATTCAGACTTATATATATGATTTTAAGAAGAAAATAGATAAATATCTATTCAGAAAAGCGCATCAAGGTGTATATGGACAGATTGACAGACGGACAATATAAAATTTTCAACGTATTCGGAAGCTCGTCCATCAAAATGATACGCGCTCGATCAAAGCAGATTGATGTGCTTGATAAAATATTATTCTAAGCTTTTTGCATTAGAACGAGAATAGTAGTTTGAGGAGTGGAGCAAGTGAAATGAAATAATTATTTGTATTCATTACAAGGTTTAACATATTAAAATAAAGAAAAACAGGTGAGATGGTTGTATATATATCCCATCCATTTGAGAATCAAATGTAAAGATTTGTATCTATATCTATGTTGTATCTATTACACACGCAGAAGAAGATTTTGTATATTTTCTAACGTCATTTATTGCTATATCTAATTTAATACGCGAATGGTACTATTTTTCAGACCGTCGTGTGCACTGGGATAGCGACTAACTGTTAATGAGACTCACAGATAATATTAAATATTATATTAAAAAATGAGGACTTTTTTTATTTTTTTAAATTAAAGACATTTTAGTATGTTATAGAAAAAGCCTTAACCATTTTTTTTTTGCGTAAGACTGTAATTTTTATGCCCAGATCGTAAAAATAAAATGTTTTTCATACAAAATTAAGAAACTCGCCCCTATTAGTGAATGGTAGCGTGACAAGATTCGTGCGATAAGGGGTTGTAAGGGTTGATAGCTTGTGGCATACAAGCCGACGGTAAAACTACACTGATTGCTTGTAGCGATAGTTCTAAATGTGTCAAGAATACATGTAAAGTTTTTTGACTTCCTATACTATTTATTAGACTGAGGGTATTTTTTGTCTTTTTTCGATTGATTTTATTTTTTTACCTTATTATTAATTTATAATTATATACAGACGGATCTACGCCTCGGTTTAAAAATTTTATGTGTATGTTAAAGTTTACGATAAAGCATTATCTGTCCACTTCTGCAAATTTAGTTATTATTATAAAAATTTGTTCACATTATTCATAAGTTTTTTTTACAATAGTTGTTCCACATCCTACATACATTATCCTTCATACATTCATTAATTTCAAATTATTTTAACTTTTACCTATAAATATTGACCGCCAAAGGACATTAGCGAGAATTTTAAGTGACAATCATTTAAAGAATTTAAGCAATATACCATTTTAAACGGTTCATTTATTACCTTCATAAAAATCGGCATAATACAAATTAAACTACATTATTAAATTTAAAGTCTTTACCAATCGTCGTATTCGGTTACTCGCAGTTGTAACTCTTTTACGACATATCGTTATCTGTGCTATAACTACTTACCTTCAAAAAAAACATATTCAAAAGATTTTTTTTCTTTGTAAGATTTTTTCTTTGAAGTTAAAAAATATTTAACAATAGAGGATAATAGCAGAAAAGATTCTTTATTGCAAGTGGCGAAACCTCAAGTGCGCAAGCGATGCGTATTTTTCCACTAGGATGGGTACTGAGATCGGTAGTCCATCTTTTGAAGATACAAAGACACCGGTAGCATACGGATAAGAGCAGGTTCAATAACTGTAATTTATGTTTGTGTTTTTTAACTGCGTGTAATAATATTAATTTTACTATTTTCTTTTCAAGATACAAATGTAGATAACAGAAGGGACGAGATTGTTTTAACAATGTTTTATTTACTTAAGAATACGGTAGATAACTTATAAGTGTATAAAGAATAACTGTTTTAACTCTTATTGTATGTACAAAATTAAATGTAATGTTAAACATAATTATAGTACAGGCAATTCATTATCATTTGTAACAGCTATTATACCATGAAATATGACAATATTTCTATATAAAATATATTTAAAAAATCTCCCACCGCGTTACTCACGCGCCCCTGCGCCCACGTCTCAATCTATCCATCGGTGCGCGGGTCCGTGCAAACCCATCATAATCGTGTTTTTATGTTTTCTCATGTTTACCAAACATGTGTGGTGGTGTTATTTGCTTGAGGGATGTTAAAACTGATACCACATTAGGTTTTACAGATTTTTTTATTTTAGATATTTAGCGCGTAACGTTTTTTTGAGAAATTATCTTAGATTACCTATAAATGTGTAAGTGTAGATTGAATTAGACCAAGCCAAATAATATGTTAAAATTAAATATATAGACAAATTAATACAATGAATCTGGACAAACATGCGTCTCTATAGAATAAGAAATTGTTCAAATAATCAAATGTACACAACTGAAATAATAATAGGAACAGCAAGCTTGATATAATAATGAAAGTGTGTTTGTTCTCTTTTCTTTTATTTGCATCTTTAACTATAGTTTAGTTTATTATATGATATCATAAAATACCCTTTTAAAATAAAGCTCTAGGATGGACAAAGACATTTGTAAAGAATATTTTTAAAAGCCCATCATGGCATTAAATACATCATCACCCGCCTGTCAAAACCTTTACACAGAGATGTAAAAAGAATAGGAATACAGTTGAAACATAATAACGTCATAAAATACCAGCTCTATCTATGCACGGATGCGGTAAGTACTCCTGCGCAGTATTTTCTGAACAACACGCTTTGTTTTAAACATTTTTAACAATTGTAATAAACTCTTTTCTTCTATACTTTCAAAGCCGTATTTTTACTCCACCATAGGCCTATTTGAATTAAACATTTTATAAGCAAAGGCGTAGAGTTAAAAATGGCTTGGACCAAATTTTCAAGAATATTTCGTAGAGGGAAGTGGTCGGTAGGCGTTGCCTTTGAAGCTTGTGGTACAATGCAGTCACGACTTTGTAAGGCATCGCGTGTTCAAGCGTATTGTAACCCAAATCAATGTTTTCTTTCAAATGATTTAATAAAGTTCCGACGATAACGTTATGTCTTAGTTGACTAGATGTATAAATGTGTGTTTATATCTCTTATGAATTTAGAAATAAACTAGAATTGTCTGTAGATGACCTATTGTTTTGATATTAATACCTTCATATGTATACATGCGTATATATGTCACCTCTTGGATAATTATTATACTATTATATTCTCTACTTTCATATTTTGATGGAGCACACAACCACCACATGGGATCAATTAGGTTTCAACAGCGCCATTGGACGCATTTCATTACTTATATTGAATATTTGAATTAATACTTTTCGTATAAAATTTATAACTTACCCGAAAATTCGATTCAAAGTAGGGTGTTAACACTAGGCTTTCTGTGTACTACTATATCACCAGCATAACAATACCGAGCGTAATGAAAACTAAGACAAAAATACTCACATGCCCCTGTGCGTCCATATTATTATTAGTAAGCTTCAGTTTACTAAACGACACAGGATTTGCAGTCCAATGATGGCCAGGAGCTGGTGAGTCGGGGTGCATCATCAACCTACGCGAGCACTGTGTCTCTGCGCTCCCCGCGGCGGCCCACGACCCACCCGCCCAACGCCAGCGCCTTCGCCCTACCAGGGAGAGTTCCAGCAGCACGCAGTATTCCTCACGTGGATCGAGACCGTTGAGAGATACGCGGAGTGATGGGAACATGCGCCTGTGCAGAAAAATATATTATTAAAATAATTTATTAAATAAAACAATAATCCAAAACTAACATATTAAAATTATCAATCAAGCAAAGAGAATTAGTTGTATGACAATCAACACAAACATTTCTATCATTGCTGCGCGTACGCACTCGTACATGCCGGTTGTAAAAGTAGTAATATACGATAATTGTGTTTGAAAATCATTTGCATATTTATTTCTTGTATCAGATAAGAGGTATAATATAATTATCACTTCACCTCACCAGCTTTCGGCTTTGTGTGAATCGTATTGGAATTTGGGGTTCCTCAGATGTATTTATAAAAGCCACGATACCACGCTCCGAGGGTATTACGGTGGGTCTACACTTAATTTGTAATAACCTCTTATCAAAATGTTATGTAAGGAGACGCTCGACAGCCGAAGGTGTTTCAAATTTGAATAAATAAAAGAGGATTCACTTAAGAAACTAACACTTAACAGTCTATAAAAGATAACTTTGTATCTGGAAGGGCCGCGTCAGACAAAGAAAAAGAAGAAGCTGATAATAAAATGACGGTTGACGGTGCGACGGTGAATTAGCGGATAGACAATGGGCACTGGGCAATGGGCACTGGGTGGTACCCATCGATGTTTATGTTTTATTTATTATACGTATAAAATACGATATGAGTAAAAGTGTTGACCAACGAGGGCTTTTGGCACCCGTCTTCGAGTTGTCGTAAAGGTGGAATGCGCGTGGCGCCGGCTTATCGGTGCGGACCGCCGGGAAGCTGCTTACTTGTGGATATTTGAACATTGCTGATAACGGAATTGGCATTAACTATTCAAAAGTTTTCGAATGGATATAATATTTTACCATAAATTACATAAGTACTTATTTTACATTTAGTATTGGATATTTGATATTTTTAACTATTTCAATATTGAACGAGAGAACTAAATATTAAAATAATTTAAAAGCTCTTTTTTCTTTCTTAATAAAAAAATATTTATAAATATAGTATACACTATACTTCAAATAACAATGACAGCAAATAAATGAATAAGAACAACGATTTACAACAACGAACAAGTCCAAAACAAAATAGGCCTCCATCAACGTGTTATCAGCGGCTGCTCCTCCACCATCCGTCATAACGCCGCTATCCGCTATCACGCCGCACGCTGGTCTCCAGGGCTCCGGGGAGGCCGCTAATGCACGAGATAAGACCGGCCACAATTAACAACGCACTAAATTAGCTTCCATTTAAACTTTACGACGCCGGCTACTGCCTTACGTGATATCGCTTTCTATGAGGACAATCCGGCTATTGGATAAGTGCTGTAGCGACTCTTTGTATCGAAGACTGATATCTACCTATGAAACTCCATATAAAGTTGGCCCTTTTTAAGGTTTTTATATGTTTAAACAGGTACTTCTTAATAGAACTTATTAGCAACAATAAGTTTATAATATTTTTTTATGTTATTACCACGTTAAAAGGTTTAACTTAATGTATCAGATAACTTCGTATCCTTACATTGACAATATTGACACACATCTCACTCCTGCGTCGCTCAAACAAACAGTACCAAGTTAAATATGTACATACAATACTTGTACACTATCGACGTCTTATGTTGACTGTGCCAGATGAATCCCTGCTACCGTTGAGTTTTATCAAAACTTGTTCTGATATCGAAGCGATTGAGCTCGCCGACAAAGGTGATGATCGAAAGGTAAATGCGCAAAAACCCCACGACCTCACTTTAAAAGCCTATTACAGTCAGCTACTGCAGGGAGAGGGACCTCTAGATACGTTAAGATACACTTAATGCTGTATTTATAGCCGCCTATCACCACTCACTTCGTAAAACTAAATGGATTTTAGGTCATTACCTGGCAATTTCGTTATCTAAATCCTTTAAAATTCACATTTTGTGCACTCAGAATCTTATGTGAGACATGCGAGCACTTCCAAAATCCTTAATTAATGCTCGCTTGCATTGTCATTTATGAACACATGAAAATTTAATTGTTTCGACCTCATTACTGGTCACGAGTTTAACGATTAAGACGAAATATCAACTTTCATTGCCGCCGATAAATAAACGCGATCTCTTGAATTAACGATATTGTAACAGTCATAAATGAAATGTTCACAACGCTTTAACGATATGTTATACGTCAATGCAAATGAAATAAGGAGACCATAAAAAGGGAGCGCCATAAAAGGCGGTCGAGGGCGCGCTAAGCTGAAGGCTTCGCCGGTGGGAACGACTTAGTGGAATACAATGGGACCACCAAAATCGTATCGAATAAATTTAAGAGTGGACCATAAAACGGTAACAACTTGCCAATTGCCGCACGGAGGCGCTAACAGCGCGGGGAGAGACCGCCACATCCGCTGTCGCATCCGCACTCGAAAACTTAAGCGGACCGCGACTAGCCCTTTCGTATAGTATCCGCCTATTATATAAACATGTTGTTTTTATAGGGCGAGGTGTAAAACGTTATTGAATATATCGCAAATTATGGTGGTTTTTATAGTAGTTATTCTGTAATACAACAACAAACATATACCGCGTACTCGAGCGCGATAGCACGAACGAACAGAAGCACGATCGTAAATCCTTTTTTTTTCTCGTCGAGTGCCGAATGATGGACAAGTACGTAATAAAATAAGCCCTAACCTACCCCTCACAACATCACACTATCTTTACTACTGGATTCATAGTTGTTTTATCGTCAAGTTCAATGTTAAGACAGAGCTTTCGTTAATTCCACAGTAGGTTCTTGTCCTCAGCATCTGTTCTTAGGACCATGTTGAAGAATAAACAAGCTTTCTAATTGTCGAGTCGAGTCGAGTG
This sequence comes from Heliconius aoede, assembly GCA_037355905.1. Taxonomy (NCBI): domain Eukaryota; kingdom Metazoa; phylum Arthropoda; class Insecta; order Lepidoptera; family Nymphalidae; genus Heliconius; species Heliconius aoede. The sequence goes on along the minus strand of JBAIZZ010000343.1, from coordinate 216,363 downwards.
TCCAAGTCAGGATAACTCGAATATCTCATGGTGTTTCATTAGCGTGCACATGAGAGGTCCCGACCCGGTCCAGATGTGAGCCTGGGTAAACACTCCTCCTCCTTTGTCTGGTGCATAAAAAATTGGACACCTGGATGTGTCAAATTGTTCACTCGAGCAGCGCTGTGCCGTGCCGTGAGAATCGCAGGATTTGGAGTTCTGTGTTTGTATTGTAATTAACAATGCTATGGGTGTTTGTTTGAATAAAGTTTTTAAGCCTTTTGTAATGGTAGATATTTCTCCCTACAAATATAATAATTATTTACTTATAACTATATATTTTTTGTATATAGCCGATATTATGTGTACCTAATACTCTTAATATTGGCTTTGGAAAAATTAAAATATAATAATAATAACAAGCCTTTTATTTCACATATCATTCTTTTTTTACAAATATTGTCAGTTTAGTATTAGTAATATAAAAAAATATTTTTTAAAATATATTAAAAATTAGCGGGTTAATTAATTTGTTGGTTATTAATATTATGAGATTTTGTTATGGTGATATGGATCTAATTTTCTTGGGTATAGGCCTCCTCCATTTCGCTCCACAAAATATAATAAAAAAATATGTTAGTTTTCTTACTCGATCACTATGCAGTGAAAGAATGCTTACAACCTATTCATATAAATAAGATGCATGTTTTCAATAAATATTTTCACCAGGCTATCCAAGTAAAGCTACATGTTATAAATTGAAACATACCATATGGTCGAGGGTTTCGCCTTGACAGACAGATTTGACTTCAAAATAAGCCTTCAATAAAATAAATAAACCGATTTAAAAAGGAAATAAAAAATGGCCGCTGGAGTCCCAAATAATCCAATCCTAATTATTAGCATATTGATGAGCTTCTATCTTTTAGGGCTTTGTTCAAAATCAGCGCCACCACATTCAATCATAAAGATCGTGACAAAAAGTTTAACATTTAGTTAAAGTTTTTATTTTATCGATATTTTTTTTACCGTTGCGGGTGCAGGTGGCAAAAAATATTACGTTAGGGATCGATCGGGCACACGAATATATATTATTTTGATCAGTTATTAAAAAGATCTATCACTATGTACTACTATAATTGTAGTTTAATTGTACTATGGCTCTTGACGTATTACAGCTACTTGAGTTCAAACCAAAAAAAAAAACATTTTTAACTAATTTCCATAAACATACACAGAAGGTATGTTTTAATTATCTCTATAAAAAATAAATAAGTACAACAACATTGACAAATAAATTAACGTACGTAAAAATATTTATTAAAAACATTGTTTATATGAGTAATATGCAATAATGCATAGTTAGTAGACGTCAGATGGACTGGCGTGAGGCGGCGGGACACCGGACGACAGGCAAAGCTCACCCGCGGCGCACCTGCGACATATTTATGCGTCTCCAAATTTACATCCACTCCAAGCAAATCCACTCTTTGGCGGAAATCGGCAAGTTTTAATTACCAGGTCGGCGCCTTTGCGCGGTGACGGCAGCGAGTGCCAATTGCATCCATTTTGTAATACGTTCGCAGATTATAAAAATGGTCTTTTAAGATCACCGCAGCAATTAAGCCTCGCTGATGATTATTGAAAATCGAATATTCTTACAATATTATAACTCAGAACAAATAATTTGCATAAAATGTTCATAACGCTTCAAATGAATCGTATCTCACGGATTACGCATAATGTTCGGAAGATAATAAAATTCGCAATAAACGACAAAACGAGAAGGGTTACTTTCACCGTAACTAATATTTTACAAAAGATAAAGGAAGAGGGAGGGGAGGCCCTAATGCAACGCCGGCGCCGATACTTTACTCAAAGCGATTGTGTGCTTAAATTGCAAAGGCCGACAAACACGCGGTTATTTAGATGACAGTTAATGCGGACTGCGAACCATGCGCCTGCGCAGGGACAAAGCTTATCTCTACGCCGCATCTAGAGCCTATTATGCGCCTTTTGACGCCGATCAATACGGACAACAGATCGTTTAGATAACAACTCGAGATACAAATGCGATTCTGATCTGGATTTTGCAGGATATACGAGTACGTGCGTGTACGACATTAATAAACTGACGTTGAGCTATTGGCATTGGTTTTGGTGTGTTACACCGCAATTAAATTAAAAGATTTTTAATAACAAAAATATGTATTAGATGTACCTATTAATACCATTAAAAGTAATGTGAGCGACGTCATAGAGGTGCAGTGGAGGTGGAGTGGAGGTGGAGTGGAGGTGCAGTGGCTGAGTGGCGACCGGTGACTGGCGATCAGTCGTTAGCTCCCGACCGCGCATAAATCACACCGTTTTATGAGATCTTCCAATTTTTTAAGTTCGTTAATGAAATGCGAGCGCAGTATGAGACCCGGCTAGCGACATTAAAAACGACAAACTATAAGGACGGACAGTTTCTAATTATAATTCTGTCAAAGCTGCAATATAAGGAGAGAATTGATGATCACCTCAATCTCCGTCTATCTCAGGCGGAGATCTGTAAGATTGTACGTTTTTTTTAGTAATAAACTACATGAATGTAAAGTGTGATAAGAAATTTAATAGACTCGATTGTGGAGAACATAAACTTTTATTTTATTTACACATTACAGAAATATGTTTATAATTTTATTAGGTATATGTATATCATACGAGAGTGTAGCATCTAGGGTTAAGAAAACATACATTACTTGAATATAAATTGGCAAATTATAGCTATATGCATAAATGTATGTGATTATTTTTCATTTGCGTGCATTCATTTAATTCATTTACGACCGCAGAAATCAAATTCAGGGACTCGTCGTTCGCAACCATAGATAATGAATAAATTAGCAAAACCAGCCGCTATTTGCATCGAAAGGAAAAAAAATATTAAAATTATAATGGTGTTATATTGAAGTGTTAAACTGTTTAATTAACTAACATAAGGAAAAATAACTTATTTTCCAATGTTATGTTATTAAATGTTATAGAAATATTATAAATAAATTTAGATTTGTCGCCACATTAGACAATATTTCGATTCAAAAATATAAATCGTATATATAATCGTATATCGTATCGTCTGCTTTTCTAATTAGGATTTGATTTCCATTAAAACGGCGAGCGCAAGCATCATAAGATAATTTCTATGTAGATAGAATATAGTATGAGGCCGTCGTGGCGCAATGGCACAAGGGTGTCGCGCGTAAACTAGACGGTTGTGGGTTCGATTCCCACTCGAGGATGTTAAATATTTATTTACGTTTATATTTCCATTTTCTTCGCGCTGGTGTCGAGGCAAAACGCGGCATTGAGTTCTGCCACTCAACACGCAATGCCTCCAGAATTCGGCTGAAAGTGAGGAACGGAGTGTCTTTACACCGAGGTTCCCTCTGCATATCCTGCTGTGTGCGGGATACAGCGTGAAGGTGACAGAATACAGTATTAACATTCTCAAGCTCATTGTTAAGCTTTATTTTATAAAATAAATAAGTTTACCGATATTACTAAAATATCAATTAAATGATCTAGTATCTGATTATTGTGACTTGAACACTCAGTTGAGTATAGATTGTTACATGAAAAACGGGTAGTTATTTAGCGTAATAAAAGATGTCAATGGAATTAGTGGAAAATTTTATTTAGAATTATCAAAGTTCAAAGTATTGCAAACAGAATAGTTGAAGGATTTGAAGTAACATCCGTATCTATCAGTAACTTCATCCATCACGCACAGGATCTGCGCTCGTCGTAGCGTAGAGCCGCAACGTAACACATATTGTAATTACAATTCTATTTACCGGATTTAGAGTTGATTATTCTAAAACACGTGGACTTAAAACGGCGCCTGTATTTTAGGAAGCGTTTCGAGGAAGCGAAAAGGAGATGCAGGATAGTTGCGATGGTTGCGAATTAGAGTCGCGGGAGTCGGTCGCCGCCGCCGCCGCCGACAAAGACACCGCCGCACGCGCACCGCACCCGATACGCTATTAAACCCGCGTGTGTTAATTGAAATTAATTTGGACCGCGTGGTTCAAGCCAGTGGCTTTTGATATAGAATATAGGTAGTAGGTACAGAGCAAATAGAAGAAATAGTTACAACAAACAATATAAAACACCCGTCCTTTTATAATGATAAGATTTTTTACTACGATTTTACATTTGCGCTTACTTTATAATCGGGATAATTAAAAAAAAATGCTATAAACTTTAATGGACACTAAGCCGATTGTGAGGTTTTCTTACATAAATTATTTAATGGCATTAATGTTGTAATAAAGCTAGCTGGTCTTAATATCATTTCAATTTTAGTTTCGCACGTTTTTCTGTTGTCTCCGGTGCCTTGATCCACACGCTGATGATTAAAAGGTTGGTACTGAGAATGGCGCGGCGTTTACTGCCGCCCGAGTCAAACGCGCCGCGTCGCGTCATCACAATTAGCGGGCGTAGGCGGGTTGTGACATGTCGCGCTATTGACATTGAACCCATTTCAAAGAATTACTTATATAGTACGTGTGATGCACTATGTTGCTTTACACTGATCAATTGGCGGTCTCACAAGTGGTATCTTGAATGATTATTATTATTTTTTTATCAATGTTTTAAGATACTATTCTAAGTTTTCATATTGAAATTTTTAACTTAGACTAGATATAGTGTAATGTCGTTCTCACAGTCTACTGTGACACCCAAGCGACACTTTTATTATGAAATCGTGTCACTCTTGCGCACCCATTACTGCGGTGCTCCCTGTTAATTTTAAGTTTGTTTCAACACAACTCTGGGTGGACTTTGAATGGTATTTACCCGGGGGGACGGTCGCATATCGAACAAAAAGAAGGTATGCGTGGGTAAGACAATAGTTTCGGTAGCGAGTTTCGAGTGGCAGATAGACATCGCACTGCATCGTGATGTCGCGGCGATGCTATCACCGGCGCACGGGTGGCTCACGTCGGATATGCACTTACTGGGCCACGTTTCGTAATAACATACAAAATGAAAATGCGAATAACCCAAATATTAAAAAAACTTAAATTTGACGCATTTTTTATTTATTTTTTTGTTGCCAGAATTCGTACATATTAAAGTTAATTAAATTCTAAATATTGTTTTATTTATTTGGTATATGTTTTCATCTTTTTAGACGCCTATAATTCTCGAGCAATTGATTTCGACATGATATCGTGTGGTTCCAGTGCACGTTTGCACAGTGTTGCGCATGCGCGTGATAACATCTCACTGGCGCAAACCCAAATGTTTGTACTTTATTAACGTCCATACTAAGACGTTTAGGAGTTTGTTGCTTTAATTTACAATTAACGTAACAAGAAGCTAATTCAAAATCACTAATCTGTGTAAATATTGTGAAGAAACAATATAAAATTATTAGGACATTTTGTATGCAATATATATGAGAATTTTATTATGAATGTGACTTTTTATTGTGGACTGCCATCGCGCGTGATCATATTTTAATGATTTGTAGGACAAACGCACCCACTGGCTGCGCTATAACGACACACGTTTCTAGGAGACGCACTATCAACTCTCTCTACGATATGAGCACGTACAAAGATCATATATCTCACGCAGGATATTAAATGGGTGCTACAATTTTGAAACATTTTCTAGAAAATACTTACGACATATGGACCCAATTCATTTACAACGCATTTGTAACAGAAAGACTCAATCAATCTAATTCAAGACCGATCTGACAAGATGAAATAAAGCAAATAGAAGATGAAATCCTTTATCAGCATATTAAAAGTTGTTAGCAAGCGACCGGAGATTCCGTGAGAATCCCCCGGTTCCACGTAACATGGGTTAAACGCTTGTATCGAGATACCGATCTAACCCGGCGCTGCCTGCTTGTTGGCGCCATAAAAACAAAACAACACCACTTTCTTCCCTAAATTATTCGAAGAATTTACGACGTTTCGACTGACAAAAATGTTATAACCTAATGAGAAATTATCATCAAGGGTCGCTCGTCGGCAAAAAAGGAATCGTGCGCCGCTCGCCGTTGCTGTGTGCTCTGCACATTTTTTTTTTATATTAAATTCAATTTATTGTTTTCGTATTAGGCTTTTTTTTATGTTGTCGATTGTTTTAGCCGAGGCACGGGAGTCGTCGTGACTTTGCACTTTTGACAACGAGTTGGCTGTCTAAGTTGGATGCATGGCCTGCGTTGGAGGTGATACATTGCCTTTGTTGCTTGAAGTCGTGTTAAGTCACTGCATTTAATAGAAGCTATGAAAGGTGCGTTCCTTTAAAAGTTAGTTTAGGGTAAGTCGAGGAGGTGGCACTCTCTGGAGACAGTGCGATATGATCCGTCGAAGGCTCAGGGGAGACGACTCCTTGGCGCGTGCTTCGGATTCCAGCTCCGCCGCCCCCGCGGCTTCCAATTATCCATTACTTACAATGACGTTACGCTTTTTGTTTCAACGACACACGTTCTTACGTCATCTAAGCCTTTATTACACTAAACGATTTCAATGAACTTCGAGTCGCACAAACAACGTCGTTTTACGGATATTACGATTTTACAATAATTACGTGAACGAAATTAAGCAATTTTAGTTTTTTTATCCGATTGTATTTTATTATTAGGTGTAGTATACAATGTTTTTTCGATGTCAAAATAAAGTTCTAATTGTAAAGGAAATAAATGTTATGATTATTTTTTAGTACTTAATTGACTTATTCGTTGTTACATTTATACATCAGAAATTGTAGTCAATTATACTTTACAATTCCATCTATGTATAGGTATAATAGGTACAAGCTTTAAAATAATATCTTGTTTCATAAAACGTTAGCTATCTTACGATCAAAGCTATTTTAACGATTGGTATAAGTGAAATACTGCTGTCAAATTTTCAGGAGACAGTGAAGAGTGATGAGTGGAGTGTACGGGAAGCGGTTGAGACTCCGCTGTCATAATCTGATTATTAGCGTTGGAGGCTGGGCGGGGCGCGCGGCGGGCGGCCGACGGCGCTGCAGGGGGTCGGCGCCCGCGCCCGTCCCGCTCTCTCGCAGTCTTCACCCCTTGCGCCCGAGCGGGACGCAGAGAGGCCAGAGCAACACGCAGGCGACAAACGACCCGTGGTAAAACAAAAGGAATGCTGGGTGAGACGCTTTGAGGCGCCGGCGCCGTTGCCCGCGCTCTAATCACCCATTTTAATTACGACACAGATCGAATCAATTAATCGGCATTTTTGTTAAAGCAAGTGCCACACCGTGCTCCCCCAACCCCACCACCGGCACCCTCCACGTCCACGATGGTATACCGGCGAGATATGCGACAGTCCTTTCTCAGCCTCATAGAAATTATAATAAAAATTTACGCGACCGCCGCTGCGCGGGCCCGTCGCGCCCATCTATTGGAGTCACAACATGAAGCTACATATTAAAGAAAATATGAACGCAAGACTCAGACGTTTTTAATTATAAGTTATGATTTTTTTCAAGCGAATTCGGGCGCGCCCTTCCCTTCGGAATAACATGAGAATAAATAACGAGTTTTTATGCCGTCTGTTTGTTTTTAAAATGGCGGGAGGTCCGCGCGACGACACGCGAGCGATCTGCGCCGGCGCGCCTCGCCCATTTGTCATATTTCGGTTTCGAGAAAAAATAAATGACCTATTCTATCCTAAGCATTGTTTGTTTATTTGTACGATGATTATTAGGGGCAGTATTATCTTTGAATAGCGAGCAGATGTAACATGTTACTTTGTAGGTACATTTGTGGTTCTTTATTGGGATATATTGTTTATTGATTTTTCTAAAATTATAAACTTGCCAGCCGCTCGTAGCCTGCAGTCGATATAACCAACCATGTTGGCACACAGATGAAGCTTAAGAACGTTCCACGAATACAGACAAGGACTGGTGAACCTCGTGTTTACCATTCTAATTAACCATTAAGCTCAAGTGGGAAAAATTTGGAAACCAGCAACAAATCTTTATAATACATAGAGCAAGCGCATGGCGGCCGAGCGCGGCAGGTGTTAACTTTGCTACGTATCCACCGCCCCAGTGTGCTTGCACAAACGAACCGCCCAAATCTCTCTGTTTGCGCTTTCCATTTACCAGGCAAACCCCCTCGAGCTCGGATAAAGTACTCATTTGTACGAACGCTAAAAGCTCGTGGCTATACCAATTTGTGGCGTTCACAAGTCAGAAACGTGCGCTAGCGTCTAGTGTGAAATAACTCAATTACCGCTGACACGCGGGCGCAACTAGCGATCAATACGAGAAATAAATTATTTGAGCCATTTCGATTCCTATGGCGCCACGACCGGCGCCGGCGCGCCCCCGGCCGCTCGCGCGGCTTCATTAGTACAAAACAAACAAAAGTGACCTTTAGACGGGCAGTTAACGAGATTCACTAACGTTTGGATAAAGCGGTAAATTATCAAAATGCTGCGTGGTCGCGGCCGCACGGTGGTCCCGCGCGCGTCCAGAAAAAAAACGTGTAAGAGATGACAGGGGATGAGATGAGACTGGCTAATTATATGCGCGCAAAAAGCGCTCTTGAGCGAGAATCGCGACATCGTTTAGACCGTCGCTGCAGCTGGCCTCGCTTTGGCTATGCGCTTGCGCAATTGTTGTCCTTTTTTGAGTAATGCATTCGTGTCTTCGCGGACAACGCTTTTTGCGTAGTTCAGTGACATCAATTATACGATAATATGTCGTATTTGTCATGATATTGAACAATGTTGTTTGATTTGGTGCTGTAAGATCACTGTTTGATTATAAAAAATGAGCGCAGTCTGTTAATAAGGCGTATAACGCACGGTTGCCGGCGGCCGGGCAGGAAACGCAGAGCGAAGTATCGAGGCGCTGAGACCGCCGCGAACGTGTAATTTCTTCACTGCTCGAGCTCGGACGTCCACGTTATTGATGGAGAAAAAAAAATAATTGAGGGGGTACAATCGTAAAGCAAACAAGCTTATAATAAGGTATAATTTGTGCTCGGCCATTTAGAGAAATGCACAAATTGCTATACAGGCAGCTGTTTGTTTTGTCTATGACGGGGGTCCGGCGGGACCCAAATTATTCGTTAACAAGCCCCGCGTCAGATTCGGCAGCCTTAATGGGTTTTCGTTAAGTTTTTGTTGCTATATAGAAATTTATGACGTAAGTATGAGCAGCTTGCATCGTAATTACTTGTGCCTGTCTGTACCTTGCTGTGTTTTACAGCTATTCCGATATGATTCCGATAAGATTTCATACAAGGAATTGGATATCACTAATGAGTTTCGATTGCTAACTTCAATGTCTATAACATTACTTAAAATATTCCAAATATTTATACATCTGGGATATATATGGGATGTGAGCTAAAAATAAAAAAAAAATACACCTAAAAGTAAGTATAAATTTATATCCAACAAAGGAACTGAACTACTCAAGCTGCCATCTCTTTTATTGACTCGGCCATAATTGTAGTAGATAATTGAAAAAAACATGTAATTATGTAAAATTCTGTATAATTTACGTAAGATACAATGTCATAGCGTAATTAAAGCTATTTTGAAATAATTTCTTCAGAACTACAAGTATACCTGAGAAGACGGGTCTTCTCAGGTTGTCACGTAGTTTATAGAACCTAAGTATTAGTATAGTATTTAATTAAATAATAATGTGGCAAGACACTGATATTTTGCGAAGTTAATATTTATCCTTGTATATTGACAGACTGATGTATCGTTATTGTCGTTGAGGTAAGTCTAGACATATGAAATTTCGCTAACCGCCTATTTAATAATTATTTTTACAAAGTAAAACATAATATAACGGATTAAAAATGGCAGTTGAAAATCGTTCATACTTTTTTTTATACCGTTTAAATCTTCCAATAAAACTAAAGATGAAAATGACGATGAAAGTTACATATTGGGTTTTCAATATTAGAAAATATTTTTAACTTTCAAGGATATTATATAGCTACTCGGAAATTTCTTAGGAATTGGAAAAAAAATAGTTAATTTGCAACAAATATAAAGAATAAGGGAACCTAAGATCCAAGAAGCTATAAAAAATTCAAAGTAAGTTCTTTGTAATTTTATGTTCATTATTTATTTATTTTATTAGTAACGGGATTATGACATGTTCGTAAGTAAAATTTTAACAATGTGCTTCATATTTTTAAATAGAAAAGATTTTTCTTTAACATGTTACTATCGTTTATTTTCTACAAAATAATAAATTCCACGTACCTTCCACCCTTAGTAATAATCATTTCAGTGCCGATGTCGTGAAAACGCCTCCATAGTTCGCCGTTGAGAAGGCGCGCCTCACACGCAGGTGGCTCGGCATCCGCGCCTACGCGGTGCTCTGTAAGGTATTTAACTTTTATAGTTATATATAAATAGTCATTTATGTATTTATATCCATGTATGGATGTGTTTCATTTTAGCTTCACAGTTTAGTATCCATGGCGGTATCGACAGAGGGAATCTAGTGTTAAGACACTCCGTGTCCGGCTTTCCACCCAAACTTCAAATATTATCTTTCCCTACGTATGTAGTTTAATATAATAATGAATTCAATATAATCATAACTATTAAAATGAAAAATATACTGTATTGTGATAAATTAAATGTAAGTATCATTTTAAGTAACATGACTCGTGTAAATTATAAAGCTTAAAATTGGATAGTTAATGGTCTTTAAACATAATATGGAAAACACTTAATATTAATTGTAGATACACATATTTTTATATATAGCTGACATACTACTAGACTCGGTCCTATATAGAAAGATTATGCTGCAAGATGTACAAGTAAACTCAAACGCTTCTAAAACGTTGAAAGTGGCTTGCTAATAATATATATATAAACTGAGCGTTACTTACATTATCTTAATTTGTTCTTAGGTTAGTTCACTTAAGATACGTAACGAAGTAAATGAATCTGATAATACAACCTACAGCCGACATTTGTACATTTTACTATTATAATCACAATCTAGCGGCGCCTTTGATCGCATCTATTTTCATCAAGTGACCGTAGGAAGCAATAAAATAATATTAATCTGCGGCGTACAACGCAAGCAAATTACGGTTCGATCGTCACTGTTATATAAATTTATATTAATATAGTAACAGTATATGAAATGCTGTTATTGTTGTGATTATAAAAGTTTTTTAACATATACTAGCTTCACGCTGCGCACGTAGCAGGATAGGGAGGGGGAACATAGTGTTAAGACACTCCGTTCTGCATTCTGGAGGCATTGCGTGAGTGGCGGAACTGAACGCCTCTTTACAAGTGAGTGTTCCTGCGCCACGACTGGCTCACACGTGAGAATGAGTAATATAGTTCTGTAAGTCTACATTTCTTTATCTTGAAATATGATAGCTGGCGTTACCGACGGATCGGTTATAATATGAGGAACATACACATGCAAATCTAAGTATGTTCAGCGCCTGGAGCATCAATGGATGTTTTCATTTTATATTTTTTAATTAAATTAAATTATACAAATAATTATACAATTAATTTATCGTTCCGTGTCTTAGCTATAATAAACTCTTTCATAACATTTAGTATACTAGTTTCTATATCTGACATTTAAAAAAAAAAATAAGTTTTTGATTTATAAAGAAAAAATATTTGATTTAAGAAGAATTATAACTAGATGTTATTTCTTTAGATTAAAGATTTAGTATTATACATTTATAGACCATAAAAATATTTTTAAAACAAGTTTATCATAAACTCAATTTTGAAATTAATTCGATCATAAGTCGTAAAAAATAATATTAAAGTACATATTTCTATTGGGCTTATTGCAATATTTACGGTATTGTTTTAAATATTTTTTTTATGGGAGAGGCAAGGGAAACGAGCGTTCGGGTCACCCGATGGTAAGTGATCACCGCCGCCCACGACCTCATGCAACACCAGAGGAGCTACGGGTGCGTTGCCGGTCTTTTAAGGTGGAGGATGTTAGGCGCCGGGGCCCGGCATTACCTAATGCGAAACGCAGTGGCAAGAACCACTACCACGAACCACTTCACGCCTGTTTTAAATGCCGGGGGTGGTATTGATCCGGTCAAGTCTGCCCATACGTGCCGCCAGTACCGGCGACGTGACTCTACCGTACTTTAGTCGCCTTTTACGACACCGGCAGTACCAGGGTGATCCTATTCTAAGCCGGGACCACACGGCTAAATAATATATGAATATATAAAATGAAAATAAAATTTATCATTAAAGCCAAACAACAAAAAGTTGATATTTTTTCTAATAAACGATACATAACTCAAAATAAGCTCAATATATTCATAAAAATATTATAAACCAGTATTTTTATTTCATTTTATATTTAAATAAATACATTTAGTACAATTTAACATATTAACAACATAACGTTACAGATAACATCGGTAATTATTGTGTCACTACAAATGATAAACGCTCCAATAAAAGACATCAACGCGCACCAAGTTTACGCCGATAATAAAATATCATATAGGAGTGTACATTAATAATTTATAAATTATAACATAACAGATAAATTGTATACAAAATAAACGTAATAAGAATTTAAAAAAATCAAAACATAATTAATGAAAAATAATAAAAATTATATTATTTAGAAAACGTATACTAAATCTTATTTTGAATAAATGTGTAACAATCTGTATAGTTTAATGTAAATAAGGTACGTATCTGTACTTTTATATGTATTATTTAGTTAATAAATTTATTCGTGACAAATAAGTTTATTTATTCATCAAAAGTGTATACACTATCAACAACCAAAATTCTTTTTATGAAAAAACCTTTAATACTGAATTTACTTATTAAAGGAAATACTCACAATATATATGCATTATTTTTCCAAATATTTTAATAAAGATATATGTTTGAAATATATTTAAACTCCACCAAAAATAATCTGCAGTGATTTTTTTATGTAACAAATATATTGTAATGTACTCATGACTAAGATATACTTGTACATTTAAAATAAAACATATATTAGGCTACTCACGTAAACTCCTTAACGAAGCAGCATGTAACATTTGCTGTCTGAGAATATATTCTCCAATGTGTGCTTGATCCATCATCATGATACTTAATTAAATATAAAAGTAGAAACTTCACAAGAACATTCTAACTAACCCACACAAAAGTTCAAAATATAGCATAAAATCACGACAACAAAATGTTATTAGTCAAAATAAACAAATTTGAAAGTATTTAAACACGTGTTAATGCTACGAGAGCTGCGTGTACACTGACACGGTCAGGATGATCAGGCGGCGCGTGCGCATAGTCACGCCCCTTTTTTCCTTATTGGTTGGTAATGAACTAATGGCGGTGTGCGTCGAAGCCTTCGCTCTTGCCTCGAGCTTTCCGCCCGCCTTCGTTTTTGGCAGGTGATCGGACGGATTTCGACGTGGGCGCATATCGATGTTCTATTGTTAATGTATGTCGTGAATGAACACGTATCAGCATGGAGGCCACATAATACATAATGATCTATAGAAACCTGATATAAAGCTTATTTAGATACTTTATATTTTTAACATCTATGTTGAGTATACAAATACATAGATATATTTACAACCTGAACGTAACTTTATAAAATAAAATTTGATAATCATTTAATTTTACGCTTTTTACTTTCTTAATAATTCGATTTAACTGCTTGATGGAATGTTTAATAATGTGTTTATGTTTAATATTTAATTTTATTTTTTAATTTAAATAAAACTTTAACATCTTCATAACAACGTAAAAGAAATAAAAAAAATTTGAAGCTAAACATACGGCGATCTTCTTCATTATTATAAATAATAAACAATTTAATAAAAAAAAGAGACTCCTTTAATAATGCTATAGTATTTTTATGTAATCATTAGCTCACATTTGAGTTTGGTCACGATATCAAATTATTTTTTTCCGGTAACTAAATTCAGCGTCCACGCCGTTCGATACCGTTTTCATCGTGCTAAATATGACATTTTTCCCACGATACATTCTACTTGACGACATTTCATATTACTTTCTTTCACCATGAAATCTTGTTAGCCGTTCGACTTCATAAATATTAATTATGCTCCAGATCTTTTACTCATAATAAAAGGTTTCTTTTTATTGATTCAACTTAAAAGTCATTGTATCAATTTGGTAAAATTTTCTTGTTTTATTTTGTTATTTATTATAATAATTTTAAATTAAATATATTAATATTAATAAAGAGGCCAGTTGTAGCGCAGAGGCAAAAAGTGTGACTGTAAAACGACTGGTTATATGTTCGATCCCCCCACAATTGATAATATTTTTATTTTTTTCGCTCTAGTGTCGTGGCAAAGCGCGGCGCTGAGTTCCATCTCATCACGCAATGCCTTATGGAACGGAGTATCTTGACACTAGATTCCCTCTGCTTACCTTTTGTGTGCGGGATACAGCGTGAAGCTGACTTTTTTATTAAATTAATTAAATGGAATGAAATTATGTTTTTTTTTTATAGGAGAGGACAAGGCAAACGAGCGTTCGGGTCACCTGATGGTAAGTGATCACCGCCGCCCACGACCTCATGCAACACCAGAGGAGCCACAGGTGCGTTGATAGCCTTTAAGGTGGAGATGAAGGGCACCGGGGCCCGGCATTACCTAATGCGAAACGCAGTGGCAAGAGCCACTACTTTACGCCGGTTTTAAATGCCGGGGGTGGTATTAAATCCGGTCGAGTCTGCCCATGCGTGTTGCCATTACTGGCGACGTGACTCTACCACACGTACTTTAGTCGCCTTTTACGACACCGACAGTACCAGGGCGATCCTATTCTAAGCCGTCCCGGCTGAAAACGTATCAACGTTTTGGGCAAAAATTTTAAGAAAGAAAATGATTCTTAGAAACAAAGACAGTGGCGAGCCACTTCATTCATTTGTAATTTTTTGAAGATAAAATATAAACTGATCATATTTTTACAATACTTAAACAGATGGTAGGTATAATAGTAAAATATGTTTTTCTAAACAATTGTTATACCTTCTGTTCAAGGTGTACGTAATAAAACAAGTTTTAATTTTTTATTGTATTTAATTGAGGCCGTCGTGATGCAGGAGCACAAGCGTGTGACTGTAATGTGATGGTTATGGGTTCCATTCCCACTTGGGGATTATAATTTATTTATATTTTGACTTCCTACAAGGCAAAGTGCGGCGTTGATTTTCGTCACTGAACACACAACGCGTGGAAAATTTGGCGGAAAGTGGGGAAGGAGTGTCTTAACATTAGGTTCTCTCTGTCTACCCTGCTATAAACGGGATACAGCAAGAAACTAACATTATAATTACGTTCTACGGTTCTCACACATTTGTGGTGGCCACATTTCATACTAATTGTTGTACAATACTCTAAACCTATCTTTACTAGCCAGATTATTTTAGTTTTTGCGAAAAAAAGGTTTATCTACTTTCAAGAAACATAATCTGCTTATAGGCTTTTAAGAAAATACTTTATATTGTATCGACCACTTCAATAATAAGAAAAAGTTAAACCGTCAGAGGCAGTCGATCTTAATACTTTTTATGACTCATTGAAGACCCACAGCAGACTAAAATACACTCTACTACAATGTCTATCTCATCATTTTTTTATGTTCACGCTGTATCCCGCACACAGCACGGTATGCAGAGGGAACATAGTGGTAAGACACTCTGTTCCCCACTTTCTGCCGAACTTGCGTGTTACGTGGCAACGCCGCCACAATAGGTAATATTTCAAAATAGAAGACGCTAAAGACGAGAATTAACTACTTCGAGTAGGTATATTTTAATTTCCTATTGTTTATACATTCATATCGTTTAAGCCAGCTGGCAGAATTGCATCGGACCTTACGGGTTCGATTTTTTTGCGGACGGCCCTTTATTATATTATACACCTGTTTAAATTATAGTTGAATGTAAGGTGTATCGTAAACTAGTAACTGAGACATAATATGTTAGGGAAAAACATAAACTTAAATTAAATATGAAAACATGGATATATAGACATAAAAAGTATAAAAAGTTAAAAGTCATGGCGGCGTTGGAATGTTAATATTGAACGAACGCTCGTTTGCCTTTTCCTTTTCTATAAAAATACCTACATAATACCTTTAATTTGAGTTCTGTCACTAAACAGGCAATCAATGCCTCGAAGATTCGGCAAAAAGTGGGGAACGGAGTGTCTTAACACTAGATTTCCTTTGCCTTCCCTGCTGGGTATGGAAAAGTGCGACATTATATATAGGGTGATATTTCAAACTAAAAATTATCCAAGATACGTTAAAAGTTTAGACGTAGGATTTTTTTTCATTTCATGATGTTTATCCATATATTTATTTCGTTTGACGCAGTCACGCATAAATACTAATAATGTAAACACTTGATACTTTATTTTTCGAATG
>JBAIZZ010000343.1:177234-199824 GCA_037355905.1 Heliconius aoede | reverse complement strand
TAAAGCAGTTGACGAATATTTAAAATAGCTATAAAATATCGTTTTTTTTTTGGATTTTTACGTAACATTATAGAGTAGCAATATGAGATAGGTACATTATATTATTAAAGTTTGGAAACATACGTCATTGTTGTTATTGGTATATTTTTCCAATTATTATTTGACCACACTCAAGAGAAAGACTCAAATATTAACGACAGTAAACGCGAAGACATCAAAATGTAATTAGGTATGTATACATGAATAAGCGTAAACTTTAAGAAACCAAATCTAGGTTTAATTTGAATTGGGACTTAAATTTAAATGGACATTTACTTAAGGCGTTGCTAGAAAGCAGAATTATGAAATAAACTTAAAAAGGCTTCCGTCATTCGTGAGAAAACATTCGAAACGCCTCATAAGGTTCGTATATTTTTACTTGGACGGTACTGCAATATTACATCTTCAAATGCTTTTTCAATATATATTTCTTAAAATAATACATCCTAATTATTAAGATAAAATTAATATTTTCTATTTCAATAAACTATTTATATTTATTTTCTTCCCATTATAAAAAGTTTACATACGTGTATGCATGTTGAAGTAAAAAATTAATAAAACTAGCTACATAATAATACTAATACATACTAATAGCCAGTAATTATTTCTAAGAATAAATACTTTATTGGAACCCATGAAAGTTTATTTTGTTTCTATAAAGTTTTGCTCATGCAACTCATTATAATTTTCAAAATTTATTATAATCTGTATTTATAAAATAAATATTTTTATTTAATATTTAATCTTTTTGGTCGGTTTGTCCTGAAAAAAAAAAAAACTGATCGTGGATTTTGTGTAAAATGTCGGCCGAACCAAGCCAAGCCAAAGCCAACATCAAGCGGAGCAGCTGTTCATTGCGTCGCCGCCATTGTTGTTTTCTGTCTCGCTCGCGCGCCGCTTCCTCCCCCCCTGCCGAAACAGGCCAGTTTCGCTCGATTTCCGTGGTGTATGGACGTCGTGTTCTTCGCTAACAATAAATAATCACGGTATCATCCTTTGTGCTAAAATACTTGGAACTGAATACAGAACACCCTTCCGCGCGACAAACGACTATAAGACAAGGCGCCGATAGTGTACATAGGTGGTGATATTGACAGGTGCCCAGAAGTGTGTGGAGTGAGCCGCATAGCCGAGTGATTCCCGCACAGTGGCCGTTCGAGCATGAATAATAAAGAAGTAGCCGGTGATACGCGAGGCCCGGCAGCGCGGTGGTGACGGGGACCCGGTGCGGCGCGCGTGTGATGAGGCCGCGGTGACGGCGAGTGGATGGCGGCTGTAAGCGGCCCCGCGCGGCACTCTCGCGTCTCCATGAGTGTGTCCATGTCGCTGATGCAGGGCGGTACGCAGAGCGCGCCGCAGGGCGCCATCCTGGCGGCGGCGGCGCCCTACTACCAGACGCCGGCCATACCGACGGACGTGCAGCCCGACCGCCCCATTGGCTACGGCGCCTTCGGAGTCGTATGGTGAGTCCGCACTTAATACCAATAAATCATATTATGGACTATATGAAGCACTTTAGAAATAATAACATTTCATTAAATGTATTGACCTTAAAGGTTAGTTATAACCTGTTAGTAAACATCACTTCCTCTTACTGTAATACTTACTATTATAGAGATTATGCAGATTTATTTGGCTATAGTAAGTTTTGTTATACTTTTTTCGGAATCGAAAGTGACTAGGCCTACTATACAAATACTGTAGATCACAATAAGTATCTATCTGTAATATTGAGATGATCAAATATAAAATATACCTACCAAATACACAAGCTCCATAACAATAAATTATGAATGTTAGCTGTAAATATTTAATTGTCCAAGAGGTTTTGTAACTCATGGCATAATTTCATTTTTTCACAATATTTCATCAACTTTCTAAATAAAATCATACAATGTTATGAAATGATAGAAATATTAGATTGATAAAAAAAAATCATACAAAACCTGTCTGTCTTTTAAAAAACTGCTTCTACTTTTAATTAATTCATATTTATCAGATACACTTTTCAAATTATCTGTTCATATACAAAGAAATTAAAATTTTATGTAAAAATAATTATCAAGGATTTGGCAAATAGTTTTCTGGTTTTAATAAATATAAATTAAGATGCTTTTAAATTTGGTATATTGATTAAACATGCTTTATTGAATTTTGCTATGTTTCATTACATCAAAATTATTTGTAGCATTATATTATATCCTTACCAAAAAAAAAAACTATTAATATCAATGACAATAATATAATTCATATTAGACATTGTTAAAAATTTCAATAATTTTTTTTTGTTTTTTTTATATATGAAAAAGGTTAAGGCTTAAGTTAAAATTTTAATTTCAATGTAGGCTTTTTTTATAGGATACTTTATCTGTAGAACATTCAATACAAGCTTATCATTTTAAAATTTAACAGTTTGTTTATGGTGCTTTCTGTATGCTTAAGATAGCTGTAGATATTGTTTATAGTTTGTTTATTGAGAGATTGTTATTCTTTCTTTAAACTGATTCAACAATGTTCTGTCACATGGCTGTATATGTATGTACACATCAATTAATAATAATTGCCAAAATTTTATCAATAACTAATTATTTTAATGTTACAAACATATTTTATTTGTCAATAGCACAATTGTTCTGCATCAAGTACATACATATAAACGTAGGATTATTTTCTTGAACCATTAAATATAGCATTATTATTTATTGAACCTATTTTGCAATTATTCTAACTTTATAAACGACATTTCAATTCCGTATACTTCCTTCAAACTCCAATATAAAATAATTACTTTGTTGAAATTGCTGAGAAGACTCTTTTTAATACATTTCTGACTTTTATTACATTTTTAATGTACCTCTTAATGTTTTATTGTCAATATGTTTCACAATACAGATGGTGTGAAATAAAAGTTTAGAGTATACAACTGGTAGTGCTAGTAGTTTAGAGGCACTAAATACTGCTAACTAGTGCCCTCTGTAAACACGTGGTGGTGTTGCGATGCAAAAGTGTATTCGATCCAGCGTGAAAGACATAAGAGCGGTTTTCAATATTCATGCTTCTGCAATCGGATGCACATTGCGTCCTACGACGGCGGTCCGGCTCGACCGATTCTGCGCCTTATCGCTCCACATTTGTCTCGTTTTTGATTCGCTGGAGGGATTCCTCGTTATCAAAATGCTTTCAGCGCCCGCTTGCTTATCGAACTGCAAAGGGACCATAAGGCACATTACCTTAGGGTCGGTTTCATTCAACTACGGCACTGACGTTGCTGTGGAGCGTGCAGCAAGGGTTGGTACAGACGGGTGGATGCATTGTGCGCCTCGTCGTGCGTAGGTAGGGCCCTCACTGCGTTAGGCGCGTCGATTGTGTGTGAACGACCACAAGAAGGGGAAGGGGCTTGATTATTCCAATATCGCGTCGATCGCACGCCGAGGGCCCTAAAAACCCGACCCCGGCCTCTGTTCGTTTCGAGAACTAACTTTTTACACACTATGTTCTATGCAAATAAGCGGCTCGTTTGGAATTAACATTCAAACTTATTTTAATATACCATTTTAGTCTAAAAAACTGTCATTGCATTGCCTTATACTTATGTATTCATGCTACACTACTGTTCGTATTATGTGTAAGCCTTAACATGTCGTGCTCTCGAGCCGTAACAGTTACACACTATGGCGACAAAGTAATCATAACATCGTCGTCGTAGCGACGGAGGTACACAGTACGTAAATACTGCGCGATAGAAAGTGATCCCATCCAAGTACGTTGTATCGCGTGTTTAGACATTTCTCAGTTTGTTATAGTTGTTATATTTTAGAGATTTACTATTTTATTGCTTTTTTTTTTCAGCATAATCACGCTTGTGATGAGTGGCGTAACTACCGCCGCGTTTCACCGTAACAGTGGTAAAATGACAATATTAAATATTTAATTTCCTCGAGTCGGAATCGAACCCACAGTCAACTCGGTATCTAGAAGCAAAGACAAGGTTAGGTTCAGACCTACCAATAAATTAATTATACTGGCTATGCGGGCTGATTGATCGGGAGCGGTCCGGACCGCGCCCGGGTCGCGCCCGTCTCCGCCCTGCCTGCCTGCCGTGTCTAATTGTAACGAATAACTCGATCCTTCTTTTACCTTCACCGAAACGTAACAATTTAATGTTCTGACTTTAAATGTTTTACTCTTTTATTCAAATATTCTCCTAGTTTGTACTTCAAATCATTAAATTTAAACCTACGAATTTTAGTTCTCGAAACAGATCTAATTTACTTACGGATATATAATTGTATTTTATTTAACAATAGAAAGAATCTTTTCATATTCTAATTATACTTAAGTAAAATTAAAGCATTTTAGTTTCACAATATATTATATGGGACTTCTTTGAAAAGGACTGATTTCTTTGGAATCCCTTTTATGGAATTAAACGGCACGTTTGAATGTTACCTGTTACCGTATTCGTCGATTTAAAAATATATATTTTAATTCTCGTATATCAAAATACCTGTGCAAAAGGTCAACTTTTTGTCAGCAAATTTACCTGCCGCATCTACCTGGGTTAGGTTGAAATTTTTCTCATAGTCAATTTTTCAATGCTGTCAGAATTTGCTCTTATAGATATATATTTTTTTATAGAGGCAACCTACTGTCCAATACATTCCGTTCTCCAATTGCTTATAGAGAGATAAAACTCAACGTCGCGCTTTGTCTCCTTGCCAGAGCGAGGATGTGTAAATAATTAACTTCCCTGAATTGAACCCACAACAGTCGCTCTCAGTTATACTACTTTATTGAAAGATTCACGTATATTTGAAGCGCATGTTATTGTAAATTACGAGTAGTGTTTGTGATTCCGAATGATTGTTCACCTTGTGGAATAATTGAATAGATTTTCATTCATTGGCTCTTCGCTCCTCTTTAGCTTTATTATTGTTTGCATTTTTAATTATGTTTCTTTGTTTGATACGTATGCACGTTTAAAGTGAAATTGAACGTGAGTTGAAAATGCAGGCACTCTGCGAATTAGTAGTGAGTGGGCGGCTTCGCCCGCTTGAACTGTACGAATATTTATGAAATTAGTTTTAATTTGGGGAGTGAAATCTAAAAAAACCCCGATAAACAAATCGGTGCCGATTGCAAAAAAAAAGCCATAGAAACTTCAACCCCTATTTTTTTTTATCCCTTTAAAGTAAAAACTCTTCAAAATCCCTTTGTATCTTCTTATTTTCATAACATGAACACCCACTAAGAAGGGTTTACGGCGGTGTCCACATTACAATAATAAACACCTGTCCAAATTTCAAGTTTCTTCCATAAGTCTTACCTGTCAGTAAGGACGTCTTCTTTTACATAATATAGGTTATAGTTGTTGTTATAATTATACGTCAAAAATCTAAATTGAATCAACTTTACGCTATATCCCGCACACAGCAGGATACGCAGGGATCGAACCCTTACACCTCTTCGCCATGACGGCCTTATTGTTATACGTTATTAGCATTATACCAAATAAAATATACTAGGTCCTTTATCGAGGTTATAATTAAAAATGTACTGTAACTTTGAACAGGAGTGTGCGTAATGTGTAGATAACGGAGTACTGCCAATGCCCTGGTTGTTAAAGCGGGTCATGGGAACCCCTGTCACCATGCATTACATGACGTGACATAATTTAACTGGGCCACATTTAACTGTGCTAATCGAAACTATAATTCGGGGTCGCTAAAATAGATTAGAGGTAAAAATTAAATAAAATCGGCTTCACTCTGTATCCCGCACAGGGCAGGTTAGGCAGAGGGAACTTATTGTTAAGACAATCCGCTCTCTACTTTCCGCCGAATTTTGGAGACATTTCGTGTTTAGCTTTCAATGCCGAGCTTTGCCTCAACACCAGAGTGAAGAATTGAAAATATAAATGTAAATAAATATTTCATTTCCTCGAATGGGGATCGAAGTGACGTCTCTGCGCCACGAATGGCCTCTAGATAAGAAGTGGTCGGCTAAAAATAATATATTATGTAATTATCGGTCCTAACGAGGTTATTAACGTTATTTAACTAAAAATAGCAGGTTGCAGAGTGGATCGCTCCCATAGTCAATAAAAGAATTTACCGTCAGATCGCTAACGGAAAATTAAATTAAACAGGCACTCTACACAATTCGTGGTAATAATATCGTGACTGAAATAACATTACGACTGAAAAAGCCTTACTTGATTATGACACACTTATAAAAGGAAGCATTATTTAATTTAGACATTGAAATTTTACCATCATTAAATTAATTAGAAAATGTACAAGACAATTACTACTAATGTATCTTTTTTTCCCATATTATACAATGATATGAAGACGCTTTAACCTAATTCCTAATATTATAACATATAAGTAATTGATTATGATAACAAAATATAACATGAAAGGGATCATCTGTGTGACTCTCCGAAAAATGACTGATTTTCAGGCAAAGCGAAAATGAATTTTTAGAGGGCTTAGGATAAGCTCTTCGGTCCGATTTTCTTAAATGAAAGGCTACTTATGTAGAGTATAATATGACCGGTGACGCTGTCTACCATTGCGGCTTTAATTTAGGTCTGGAGCAAAAATTTCAAATTATTTATCTGTAGGACAACCACTATCTATGAACGTATTTTCCTCATTTTAAAATTTGACAGAAAGGCGGCAAAACAAAACGTATCAAATTTAGATTATTTTCAAACGTTGTTGTACAAAAATTTAAAAGAACATTTAAGACTAAAGATTTAAAAATATAAAGTTATGGTTTAAATCTTCCAAAATTTTCCATGCTGTGAAGTATGTCCTGTCAAAATTTGAAACCGAGAGCTTGAAAAATCTTCCTTAGAGAATGGACACCGTTTTAAAAAACACTAGAATTTTTAACGACCGAATTATTACTAATTTTGATTTGAAAATTTTGGATAATTTTAAATAGTGTAAATTTTCCGATAATGTAAAAAAATATATATTTAAGAAAATGTCAAAATTAACTGAAAGTATCATCAACTAACATTGGTGTAAAATTCGCGCAAGCAAATTGGCTATTAATCATGGCGTTTCGCGTCGTCACCGGGCATTAATTGGTGTCTCGTGAAAGGAGATTCAGAGATATCATATTTATTCTCAAAAACTCTTGGTTTTTGCTTCTTATTTATAATACTAAAAGTTTTGTTTCATTTCTGTTATTTTATACATATGAAGATTTGAGACTCTAAATTAATAAACTTCTACTATAATTTCTATCAAATAATTACAATCAAACTGGGTGTTTCTTTTTTATAAATGAAATTTTCATTCTACATTTTTAATTTGGTCATAAAAGGAAAGTTAAAATTTTTGTTATTATAATATTATTAATTAATGACAACGGCCTAAAGGCAGTTTAGATAAACTACAAGATGATCAAATTATCTTATAGTTTTAAACATTTGCAATAAACTAACTAGTGGCACCTGGTATATTTGCTGCGATTGTGGTCTATCCAAACAGCGTCAATACAATACACTTTGATGTTGATATCGGTTAATAGATGTGTATTAAGCTGTAGTAGTCTCTAACCACGCGTTACCGTCGATCCAGGTGCTTTCGATCGATTAACAATGTTTCATCGCAAATCTGTGATGGCCACACACCACCGCAGCAAAATTGTTACTTGCAGGCTTAATTGAGGCAGAATTACTAAATGTCAATAAGATCTAAATGTTCGTTTTTTGTATAAATTATTCATCTTAAAGAGATTTCAGGTATTGATTGATTCAGTTTGAGTATATGTAAAGAATGGTGGGAACTACATATAAAATAAAAAATATTTAAAAGAATAATTTAACACTAAGAAAAGTATAACTGTGTACTTATTCAAACACGATTCGTGGTCAATGTTTTTGGACAAAATATCCAAAAACATTGACCACGAAAACGACTCAACTGAATTGTTATTGGTATACTATGTCCAAGATTGAGCATGACATTCTGGAAAGACAAGACTGCATTCCTGTGGTCTTCAATAGGCTAATAAAAACATTTAAAACCAGATGACAGAACTGCAACGACAAATCCACGCTAGTGACTAAAGTATCCTATTATTTCAACATTTCTGGTAATTGACCAAAAGCCTACGTCCAAATGCGTGCGTATTCCGCATGTCGCTCCGTGCCATTGACATTCGGCACGGTTTCGCGTTGGAGATGACGTTCGGTCAATATAAATGCTTTTTATCCCACAGTTTATTCTTATCACTAGTTTTATTGCCCGACATCCGTTGAAATGTAAATTATCTATAAACAAGCTGTTGCCGAAATCTTCTGATGTGTAAACTAAACTGACTTCCAAATATAATCGATCTGTTATCCTGATTTTTTTATTTAATTGACTTTAGATAACTGTATTGCTTTTTCATTATATATTCTATCGTTTATTATCGCAAATATTTACATAGACAACTAATTTGCATATTTTTTTAAAATCTTTAACTGCTATTTTTGTAAATGTATATATTTATATTATTAACTATGTTTTGTGTTCTATCCCTGGTTACGAAAATTTTGGTTTATATATACTTTGTAAATTTATAAATTTTAAAATTAAAGTTATATTCAATACCTAAATCTGTCGCTTTACCTTACTCATAGAGATAATTTCATTACATTTTTTTTGTAAATAAGTAGAACATGGATCTTTGATAATAAAGCCAGTAAATATTATTATTATTGTATTTGGTTTTTGTTTTCATGTGGATTATAATCTAGTTTTAACATTCCAGTTCGCCGCTGTAACCTTTAAAAAATACTGCTCAAAACTGTATGGAATTTATTTGCAAGCATCAACAGCGATTCTAACAATTTTATTTACATTCATTATATATAAAAACATGTTAATATGTACATAAAAAGGAAAAGCAAGAAAATGACCACGCATCCTTGTTATCCTTGGAGCGTTGTCGTCGCTCGTTGCTACGTATACATCTGTAAGTCGATACCTCGACCTTAGGTCATCTATCTCATAAAACGTACGGAGGTTGTGCAACGTGATCGTCAACTGGCGGTACTATTGACACTGTGTGCAAGTGCAGCGTAAAGTATGCTTCAGGCATGGAATTAACCTAACCACTATTAACTAACATTAACTTTATAAATCAATCTAAGAATCGAAAAAAAAATCTAAGAATTTAACTTAGTTTCACGCTGTATCCCTAGCGGGGAAGTCAGAAATAAAAGACAGCCTCTGCTTACCTCTTTCGCCTCGTCCGCGTCATCAACCATTCGGGGTTCTCATGCTTTTACGTGATCTTCCTCGAGTATCTTTTATACTGTTTTTTCTAAGGTCACCCGAGGTCTCCCACTACCTTTCTTACCGTTCACTTTTCCTAATATCTAAGAAAATAATGTCTATATAATTATTAAAAAAACTAAACCTTATTTATTTAAATGTCGTATGAAAAGCAGGATGTATTCGAAAAGTTCTCGTTGAATCCTGCCAAAAGTATCCTTATCATGGCAACTATTGATCACGCTCCCGCCCCTGCGTAACGCAGCCCGCATGCCGTCCCCTCCCCGATACCATCAATCACTTCCTAATCGAGTTTATGAACGTTGGAGTGCCGCATGTACACGTTCCCGGCTAACCCACCCGGCTTGACCAGTGCGTAAGGAATGTACCAGGTAAAGATACCTACCGCCTAGATAGGTATAGACTGGTGGTAGACTACCATCAAGTGCTTGGACCTAAAATTAAGTTAGGTTTATCCATATCAACCAGCCTGGACTTGAACTTTGATTTATGTTACACATTCCTACAGATACAGAATGAAATAACTTAAAGACTTGCACATATTATTTATTACTTCTGTAACTGTGTTGAGAATTTGTTAATAATCATATTCTAAAATTTTAATTGCATCCCTATAAAACTTTTTTTTTGCACAAAAGTGTTTGTCAAAAATGTTTAACATAGTCAGTTACCCAATAGTTAACTTGGGAATATTATTTGACTGCATATCATCATAAAGCAAATAAAAATATTTTCTCTTTTATAATTAGTGTTACTTGATAATATCATACAATTATATTGTGGTCGTAAAGGAAGAAAATTAGTTAAGGAAACGTTGTGTTATAATTGGTTTAGTTTCTGAATTGACTTTTTCGTGATCGCAGCGCGGAACTGTTTTTGTTCGCAGTAATTACGTAAGTATGCCGTTTCAACTTAAATACCTGATAAAGGAAAATCTTAAGGACGTCACTGTATAAACTTGTCACCTTATTGCAGTATACCTATTACTATTATCTCTCGTCAACTTTAGACACGATTAGTGTCTGTTTGGTTCTCCAATCGTAATAATGTATTATTTTGGTTTCCTACTCTAATGAGGCAACATGACGTAATAACGAAAATTCAGACGAAATTGGAGAAAATAGAGCCTGGACACAAGATTGTCTCTGCTTTCACTGTTATGAAAATATCATATTAGTTGGACTACATGCACGCATACATACATAGAATAGATTTTAATCATAAACTGGGATTCTTTTAAGTAATAAAAATCTTAGTACAGCTATTAAGATTACAGAAAGCCTCATAAAGCCAGTAAAATTTTATTTTATTCTTATGGTAAATATAACCGTTCGTAGACACGATTTTGTATTCAAAATGCGTTTTAAAGTTTCCGTTTTACAAAGGGGGCATGTAAAAATGAATTACAGTGTCAAATCGTCTACCTGCTTGTGCTTGCGAAACTCGGCCTCCCTCCGGGGCCGGACTCAACCAGTTTCTAACTCATCGTTAATATGGATATCCTTAACGTGGGTCGGGACGCCTTGTGAATGCCATTGCGATTTCATTTAGTTGCTTACAATTTCTATTGGTATTTCGTAGTGATGGGATGATAATACTGATTCTAATAAACTGGATGGTCTATGCCTAAATGTTACAACTTTTATTGAGGCTTAATTAACATAAATATATATATATATATGTCTTGTCAAATGAAAGGTTTCACTATCTATCATTATTTGCTTATATTCTTATCAATTCTCTATATGTAATCTATAGGTGGTCCGGTTAAAAATACTAATACAAATACTGCTGTACACCTATGAATTTGAAAGTTGACAACACCTTTACATTAAAAATACATACAATTAATCGATAAAAACAAATCTTTTAAAATTAAACAATATCGAATTATTTTGCAAATTGCATTACCATATGTGTTCGTGTTCGATTTTACACAAACAAAATTAGAGAACATATCGTGTAAACTAACCAATTAATCTGGAACGTCACTAATGAAACAGACACGACCTGTGCGGCGGGTTCATCCTGCCGGAAATCCAGACCTCGATATTAAAATGTGAAATGACATCAGCCTATATATATATATATATATATATATATATATGTATTTTTTTTTGGCAGTCATTGACCTGAATTGTTACTACGGCTTCACCGTGGTAATCTAATTAGATAAATTTAATATGAAATACATTGTCCTGAACGTTGTTACTGGACTGTATGAATTTGAACGCTAAATAGACATTATTGTAATAGAAATATTTTGAAAAAACTAAACCGACTTCAAATAATCGCCAATTAAGAAAAACTCTAAAATGAAAAAAATAACTTATTTAAATGAATAATGCAAAAGGATCATCTAAATATAAGTTTTAGTTTCCAGGAAGCTTTGTCCCACCAATGTTAAATACATGCTTGTCAAACTGATACCCCCGCTGTTTGAAGTCGGTTAGTACAACTTGAATTTTAATTATTTTGTTCGTAGCATTCGTTCAAATTCAAGAGGCATTCGAGTTTAGTGTCCGTTGGGTGTTACGACGAAATTGCGCTCGCCCGTAGTGGTTTTGAAAGTTCTCATCGAGGCATATTTTCTATTTACGGCTCAATAAAAGTCTGCCCGTATACTTCTACTAAGTTCAAAAGATATTATGCTTGATTTCATTTCCTCTTTTTATTACGAACTCGGGTAAGTTTTATAGTAAAAGTTGTATTTTTTTTTTTGTTTTCTTATTAATTTTTAGTCTGTACTGTTATAAATTTAACGGCTGTATTTCATAGGTCTTGCATAAAACGGCAACGAGAAAAAAGAAATTGCTCGCCATACAAAGTAATGGGTTTTGTGGTATAAGAAACGTGTTAAGAATATATGAATTGTTAAATAAAATTACCTTGTTGTAGAAAAATAAGCTTGTATTAGGATGAAAACTAAAAGAAGTTATGAAATGTAATACTATATAATTAGTGCAAGTTTATTTTTCATTTGCTTTAATACTGTAGAGAATGTATTTTTTCATAGCGTGAGTCAATATGCATGTATGTACAAAACTGCAACGTAATATAAATTTATTTTTCCATCCCTACGAAATGTCTATCACGATGAAGTTTCGGCTGGCGATGGTTCTAAATCCTTAATTCGACTGCAGCGTCGCGCCGGAGATGCAGCCCGGAATGAGCTTCCCGCCCGTGATTGCATTCGCATCGCCTCGCGGCTCGTGACTCTGAATTAACGTGGCGTCTTATGAGATATATCATATATAGATGATCGTATGCTCTAAGCTGCTTAACGTTAGATATCTTTCATTTTATATTTTATATGCAAATCTTAATTTTGATATATTGTGTTTCGAATTATTTAAAATATTTTGTTCTGTTAAATAAATGTGTTTTTTTTTTTACTTTCATATTTTTTCATTGAATTATATATATTTTCGAATATTTTTGTTACAAACATTAACTTTTACTATAGCGACGCTTTCTTTGTTTTTGTTTCAGGTAAGCTTTTATTACTTTCAAGATATTGCCATTGCAATTAAGTTCCATAACAATTATAGCTATAAATTAAATCATTTCCCATTACATTTCTATTTTTATTTATACTGAAAAGTAACTTATTATAACACAATAATTTGATAGAAGCAGGTGTTTAATTAATTATTGTTTCGACCGACAGCTCTGTAATTACCACAGCGTCGTTATTCCGGGCGCTTTACTGCCACGAATTTTCTTTGTAATTGACTAAAACTTTCATAAAAATACAGTCGAATTGGAAATCTACTTCTTTTTTGAAGACGTTTAAATATACAATCGCTTTGTTCACTTTAATGTCGGATTGTGCATTATAAGAGTTGAATAGAATTTAGTTTTTAGTTTAAGTATCTTATGTGGTGAAGAATAATGTAAGAGATATGTTTTTAGCATTTAAGAGACGTTCGCCTACTACTATACAAAAAAATATGAATGACATGACAGGTAAAATTCATAACAATTAAGACGTGTAAAGATGTTACTAATAGAACAATAGTAAATGATGTAATAATCTGAAGCCTCAGCGAAGCCGGCGCATACGCGATCGATTCCGGATCTCGAGCAGCGTACTTGCTATCTAGTTACTGCAGTGTAGGATTTCGTGCGCACAAAGAAAACTCGCTCTCACAATGCGGTCCCGCCAGCTGTAATCTATACAGTGATGCGCACTCGGGAAAATCTCGACTATTGTATCCTTTTGAGCGTCTCTGCTGGTAGAACTGGAAATGTTTGTTTGAAGCCCGGTTTTATTTACGTTAGGTATTTTAATTGCTATTTATCATTTGCCAGGCGAGTCGTGGCGCACAGGCACAAGCGTCTGACTGTAAATGCGACAGGTTGTGAGTTCGATTCTCACTCGAAGGAATGAATTCCGCCACACAACATGCAATACAACCAGATTTCGGCAGTAAGTGGGGAGCGGTAGTGTCTTTCTTAACACTAAAAGTCATACTTAACACTAAGTTTCCTCTGTTTTTACAATTAACTTTTTTAAAAAAAAATATTTTGTTTTTGTGAAATAAATGAAATTATCGTTAAAATTATTTGAAGTTTAAGTCTGCCTTAACACAAGACGACGTCGCTCGTTTGAAAAGAAACCATTTCAATGGTAGTGTGGTCGTTACGCGTGAAGTGAAGCCAGGTTGCGCGGCAGATGCGCCCGGGGTCACCGCACCCGGGCCCGCCGCTGGAAATTAAACATTCGCTTTTACTATCTTCTGTATCAAATCCACCACCTTTAAATCTCCTCACCGCATATAAAACTTGTTCCATGAAGCTTGTCTTTTTTTTTATAGTTTTATTGGTTAGGGACAACTTAGTCACAGACCATTCTTCTTATATATGTGGATATTATATGAAATCTTACTTTTGCCCTTAATATAAATAATGTATCCACCTTTTTTTCAAATTGAAGAAATCCCTCATGCGGGATATAAATCTAGCACAGCGTGCACTAGACAGTTCCAGGAACAATCCAAATGCGTCACGATGATTTAAATCATATTCTCATGGAATATAATCTCTGTTATGAAATACGCTCGTGTTTTTAGTTTTATCTGTAACCGGAGCCGCCGCTTCGTGACTTGTCCCATCTATACGGGCAACCGCGTGGTGTAATTTTCTCCATTTGAGTGGTCATTAGTTCCTAGGGGACAGCGACTTTGTCGCGCCACCATTAACTCTATGTTACGTTCACCTGCTCGCCTGAAACGCTTGAGAAATTTTCGTTCTTCTTTCACATATGTCATTACGCTTTGTTGAAAAATGAAAGCACGACAAAGGTGATTGTTCTATATATACGTGCGTATGTACTGCCTACCTTAGTGTACTGGGATAATGCGCGGTCGAATATGCAGAGGACTTGCTTATATAGAACATTATTATATATAAACGGTAACACAGATTCACAGGTTCTATTGTAAATGTTAAATGTAAATTTTGTATTCAAATCAAATTGATCCATGGCTTTTATATGTAGGTATGTGGTTAGGAATGGTTTTTAATTGTCAGACTATTTTCTATTAATAGTGTTAGAAAATATTTATGATCATTACTTTAACGACATACATGCTTAAATAAAAAATGACAAATTCAGCATTATTATACGGCAGTTGCAAACTTATATTTAGAATTTTTTTTAAAAGCAACCGTTTTTTATCAGATCAATATGAACTATCGTAAAAGAAGAAATATTGAATTAAAGAAAGATTGCACGATCCATTCACGAGTTGTGCCGGTGTTCAGTTTTGGGGTGCGTTCACCGCTTGCGATCGATGCGACCCCCCTGAGCTAGTCTTATGGGATAAGGATACTTCTTCGGCGCTAGTGTATCGGTATTATACCTACTGCACACACTGGATAATATATCTTTTATTTTACGCTTTAAATGTTTTAAAAATGACGTGGAATATTGTCAATTTTAATACAATCACTTTTTAGTTTCTATGCTTGAGTTGACAACCTATCCCGTTGTGTTGGGAATTTCAGTGATTTCAATATTAATAATACGAATAAGCAAAAGTGTTAACAATAAAGAACGGTGTTCATTTTATTTGCATCTACGTTTTTTATCCCGTTTACGAGGAAAAAAGCTTAAAATAAAAGCTTGACTGGTCTGAATTTCTACGAACAATCAACAGCCCGAACTGGTTTTACAGGTAAGTTTTAAATTATTCCGTAGACAAAATGGTTCGTCCCAACAAATTTTGTCGTTGTGGAATAGTCCTTTAACAAAGGTGCATTCCTTTGGCGTACGACCCAACACAGAAGGATGGGCTTGCACCTACGAAAGGACTCAATGAAATTTATCTATAGCCAATCTACTTTAAAACCGGGTACTGGTGCAACTTGATGCTTAGAATCGATAATGCGGCTGTCGTGTCTCGTTGGTCACGCTCCAGTGTGTAGGGCATCGTCTTTGAATGCACTATATATATATATATATGAGATTGTCTTTATTTTGCCTTATTTGTATGGGCTACTCGCCTGTACGTGCACTCCCGATCAAAAGATAAGAGGCTCGCGCCCGTGACTTGGCTATACATTTTTCTGGTTTATCACGCTGTTGCGTGAATTATATTACGTGTCGCACCCGATGGCGCTATCGGTAGGACCTGATTCCTATTTACAAGTGAAGCCCAAGCGTGCATTGAAATTCTTTTATCTATAATACGAGTATAATTACTTTGCGTTCGCACGTCATCAGGATTTATTTCTCACGATCGTGTACCGATACAATGGTCTTCAAATTTAATAAGCGCTTCAGATTTAGTTAATAAAGATACCTTTGGACAACGTTCTTGGCTTAGAATAGGATCACCCTGGTACTGTCGGTAAGAGGCGACTTAAGTACGTGTGGTAGAGTCACGTCGCCAGTAATGGCAACACGCATGGGCAGACTCGACCGGATTAATACCACCCCCAGCATTAAACACCGGCGTGAAGTAGTAGCTCTTGCCACTGCGTTTCGCATTAGGTAATGCCGGGCCCCGGCACCCAACGTCCCCTACCTTAAAGGCCGGCAACGCGCCTGTAGCTCCTCTGGTGTTGTATGGGGTCGTGGGCGGCGGTGATCACTTACCATCCGGTAACCCGAACGCTCGTTCGCCTTGTCCTTTTCCATAAAGAAAAGCAATTCCTAAAAAAAACTCTTTTATTTCAGCTTCACGCTGTTTCCCGCACACAGCAGGATAGGCAGAGGAAAACTTCGGTGTTAAGACATTCCGTTCCCAACTTTCTACCAAATTCTGGAGGCATTGCGTGTTGAGTTGCAGAACTCAACGCCGTGCTTCGCCCCGACACCAGATCGCAGAAATAAAATATTTCACTTCCTCGAGTGGGAATCGAACCCACAACCGTCGCGTTACAGTCACACCCTTGTGCCACTGCGCCTGATAATAGCAAACGTTGTTATGAAAAGTGACTAATTTAATGGGCATCATAATCAGTAACTGAAATATGTAAATGCAGGCGTTTATTTTGTAGGATTCTTTTAGGAAATCCTTTATCAACGTCGATGTGAAAATTGTTATTCAATAAAATATAACTTTTTATTTGTATAAAATTTATAACAGCGGATGTGGACGCGAATATCCGACAAATTCAAAGTAAATAACAATGCTGGATGTGTCGAGCGTTTGGAATGCCCGCCGGATATAGTGTCAGGTAGCGGTATTCGGGTTTATTCGTTCACACGACGATTCTGCTTCAACTACGCTTCTCTATATCTAATCCTTCAAATACTTGAACAAAAAAAAACGGAATTATAAAAGGAGCTTTGACTAGTCCGAAGTTAAAATAACTACATGTAACATAGATAGGCCGGCACCTGTAGTAAACAAGATTTTTGCCAGATTTACTTATTATTAGATTTCTAAACAAAAACTGAGATGTTCGAAGATAATGCAAGACGACACTTTCACAGAACCTTATCATAATTTTACTTTCTAATTATATACCTCAAATTTACATCGTCATTCCCGGGCTTATCTCAAACAAGGTTTCGGGGTTGTTGATCTGCGAAGGGAGGCCCCCCCGCGGGCAGCCCGCCCCCGCCCGGGCCTCGAAAGCCTTATTCATCCCCTATGGTGCCCTTCGCGGGTTCGCGACCTTTACTCAAGTATTAAGGGAAGGACAAACGACTATTGAACGGAAATAAGACTAATAGTCCTTTTTACACTCATTCTGCTACGTATTGTTCTTAATTTATTCATTTTTAAGTGACTTTCTTTTTTTTCACGTTATCGTAGACTTTACATAGTAATGTTTGTACCGTGATTTAAATTAAATGAAAGACTTTACATCATAAGCTCTACTGAAAATGTATTCTTAGAATTAATTCTAAGCTTATAACAGATGTTAACAATTGTGTATTGTAAAAAGCTAATAATAAGGGAAACAGATTCCCTTATACAATTAGAAAAACGAGTTTCTGTTGCATAATAACAAAATTAGAATTCCATTACCATTATATATTATTTTAAAAGATTTAAATTTCGTTTTGAAAAAAAATAAATAAAAGGTACATTAAACACTAAAAATATATTCATAATCACAATGTTAAATTCTCTTTCAACGAAAATTAAGTTTTGAAACGGTCTTCATAATATTGTCGACATGACTCAGAACACCTTGTCGGTTCACCATATTCCAACAACGTTCTTGGATTTCAAAATCTGTATAACTTACTGAGATTAGTCACGATTATAATTTTAGTATATTGCAATTATATCTAACAGTTTTTAGTTCTTTTCGTAGTCCGTTATAATATTCTATAACAAGCAAGCATGTATACTTTAGATAATAAAGTACCTACTAGATGTCAAAATATAGTTATTATTATATAATAATATCGTTTTGTCAAAATACATTTTTGAGTTTGGCTCTAAATCTATATTTTTTATATATCGTAATATGACATTGTTAAAGTTAGAGATGTTAGAGAGAGAGAGAGAGAGGGTAAAAAAATAAAAATAATCTTGCAAAATTGGTAAGAATGAGTGAATGGCAGTCTGTGTTGGTTTCGATCCATAAACTGTATGTACAACTTGAGCTATTTAGCAATCAATATTACATCAAATATCGGCATAGTTTTTATATATTTATTAATACGTTATATATATATATATATATAATAATAATAATTTCAATTTCTCATTTTAACTTAAAGTTTCAGATTTAAACAAACCTGATTCCTCACTTTTATAATACTCGTCCTCGAAGTTAAAAAAATAAAGTTGATAAGTAGTAAGTAGTCTTTTCATTTATTGCAAAGACGTTAGTTACTGTGCGTCTATTTGTTCTTAGTTCCTTCGTACAGTTAACAAATAGGTTACGAACGCCTTGTCCCCGGTCATTTCCGGGTAACGTTGGCAAAGGCTGAAATAGGTTAACGGTACCAATCTGGCTGCCGTTTGCTTTCAATGTTTGCGCTAATTGTTATATCAGTTAAACTTAAATCTTGGATTCTTTTCTATCAATTTCATGGTTAAAAAATTGACTTTGGTGACGAATCTGCATCTCCGTTTTAACGACAAGTACAATATTCGCCTACGTAAATATATTCATAGATATATTTGTATATATTAGTATATTTTTATTTTATTAATGTAATCGAAAGTTGATCGCAATACCGCAACTGTCTATGGATGGGTGATAATAAAGTCGTCCTATTTCCAGGCGTACTTTCCGCCGTCTGACAATTGCTTTACTGCGTCATTAAGATTTTCACTTTAATAGAAATCCGTTTTAGTTACATTTGTATTTTATGTTTACGACGGTTGAGCTGCTGCGAAAGTGAGACTTGGTGTTTTTTTTTTTGCAATACCTACTATTAAAATACCGTTATATTTTTTGTTTTATAAATTGCTGGGGGGTTGAGGGAAGTGTGGAATGTGCGTAACGGACGTCGTCGGTAATATTATTTACTAATAGTTTTACGTTGTATTCAAAGGTGATAACAGTATTTTCAGAAAATATAGTTAACTTTCTGAAAATATCTCACCAAGTTTTTAATAGACTAACCAATTTTTACTTTTTGGCAATGACTGTTTTAGATTTTTAGCCCCGACGGAAATACAGGGATGTTAGAGTTTGTCGGCTCTGTCTATGGCATCGTAGCTTCCAAACGGATGAACCGATTTTGATTATTTCTTTTTGTTTGAATGGCTACTTGATCGAGCGAGAGTTATCATAATCACGTTTGGTTAGGTAATCAAGATCGAAGTTTTTATTTTTTATTTATCCTTTATCATTATTCAAATTTATTGTCTTATTTAACCATAGTACAAATATTATGTTATGTATACGATATAAAATAAAAAAAATTAGTTTTGTCTTCTTCCAATTTGAAGATTACTCTACCATTTGCCGGTGAGAGCGAAAGAAGTCATAATTTTGCCAGCAGTCATCATGAATAACTGAATGATTTAATCTAGCAGAAAACTATTAGACTACATACGCTTAAATCAAATTAGCCTATATTTTGTTTAAATAGATGTGTATTCTGTAGATTATTATTTATGAATATTCGATATGAAAAATAATAAAATTAATATGTAATCGAATATATATATTTCTTACTTTTTTATGTTTTAAATTTTTAAACATATTTATAAATAAAATTAATTCATTATTGTCAACAAACATTTTTTTGAGCTTAAAAACTTTTTGTAAGTTATTCTGTGTTAACTTTTCGCACGTTCCAAGGCAGTTTTGCGACATCTATTACTCCAACATGTTTAACTGCATTTTGAACGTCACAAATAAAGTACAATACTAAAATGTACCGGCGGCACACGCCGGGCGTCGCTCACAGTCAGTAAGTAGGTCGAGCTGAGCTGGCCGCGGCTGCCAAGAGCGCTCAGCTGATCGCGATACGCACAAAGGTCTCCGGGTTAATGATACTGTACATAGGTCCCACATTTCCGTTTACTGTGATTACGTCAAATTATACTCGTCCAGACTGAAGGGCACTTGTCCGGTGGTGGTCGTACATGTTACCGGTGTTGTACATTATGTACCAACCTATATATATATATATATATATATGGTATAATTGTTTACTAAAAATACCTACACTCTATGCTGTCCACTAAATACCTACTACTGCTATCTATGGATACATTTATAAACATTATACATGCGTACGTTTAAATAAAATTCATATACATAGTTAATTACATCATAATAAAACAAGATCAAATGATGTTATAAGCTATAGCTATAAGCTATAACATCATATATCATACCATATAAGCTAGACATAAATATTTAATTATATATACCAAAAGTCTGGAATAAAGGAGATTATTATTATTATTTTCTTCATTTTTCGCGAGGCTTAAATTACAATATAAAAAATACACAAAAGAAACATGTACAATATTCCTTATTATATATTCATTCAAGCGTGCACATTCCTCAACTATGTTTATGAGGCAATTATAAATTACAATTTTGTAGTCGATAATAGTTGTTCTGCTTGATAAATTGTTGATCTCCAATCATATTAAAATGGACGACCATCTGCGCCTACGAATAAGAACGGAACGAGGGATGTAAGGATATTACGGAGTCGTGGAAGGGAGTGGATGATTGATGATGCCGCTCTCGCTGTTTATTTTATCTTCACGCTTTCGCTCGTAGGCCCGACGTTAAACGGCATAAAATTTAAATCTTTCTAATATAATGTGTATTCTTGGCGAAATTTGCTTTGATTATTTAGTTTTTGCTAATATTCTTCCTTAGGTTTTATTATTGTAGTTTATGACCATAGCAAGGTGTTAGGTTTTATAATAAAAACAAAATCTAATGAACATGTGTTATATTTTTTGTTGCCGTCGCTCGTGTGGGGGTTACAGGAGATTGCCAGGTCGTTGCGTAGGAAGGGAGATGATTGATAACCGCGGTCGCAGCCTCGGGCCCTCCGCTCCTAATAAATGTTTCACTCGCAGAGCTACGTACGTACTCGTAGTTCGCGACGGTACGCGGCTAGCTAGCAACATATGTTGTGACCAACTGTCAATTGTGTACCGCTGCAGGTACACTATAGGCATTTATAAATATATTACTGTACATGTGTTATTCTGATATTTTTTTTTGTTTTAGTTAAATATAATAAGTAAAACGACGAACTTTTTTAATATAAACAATTGAAAAATATAAAAATAGAAAGGGCAATAAAAAATAAAAAGGGCACTCAATACTCTACTCGGATACAGCGTGAAGCTTACATTAAAAAGGGGATTTAAAAGCTACAAATATGTACCTAATATATATAAATCTAGTAGGTATATGAAAAACTCACGTGTTCATAAATTACATTTATATTAATGATTAGGTGCACTAGTTAATAAACATCCACGACTCTAATAACATTTTAAAGGCATCAAGTCTCGCTTTGTATATAGATAAATCGTGTGAAACCAGCCTTCGTGTTTCAACGTGCGTGACAGATAACGAGTGTTCAGTGTTCACCTACGCTATATATTTTCATAGTTAAAAATATATTATTATTAAAATGTGTTAAAATATTTATTTTACTTTTTTTTTTATAGTTAAATTATTTCACTTCTATATATATATTTCGGTAAAAAATATTGCAGTGGTTTTGGTGTAGGTGGGTGATCAAGGTTTAAAAAAATAATATCAATTTTAAAGTATATTTCACATAATTTCGTATCGCGTTCTGAGGTCTCTACCTGGTTCCGATTAAGTCTCGCCCTCCGCGGGCCGTCGACCTCGCGCTGACCGACGCAGCTACCAGCTCGTTAATAGTCTTATTAACAAACAGACAGTCATATCGACATTGGCTGTAATCATGTTGTTGATGGATATCACTGGTGTGTTGGGTTTTACTTAGAAATCGATTTTATTATGTGAATTTTTTTTTATGTTTTTTATTTTGTATTAAAATCAATATTAATAAAAAAGTAATATTTTTGTTTATATAATATTTTCTTACATTAATAGTTTAGGCTTTTAATTGATTCCAAAGCGGCGTCTGAAGCTCAATTTTAGAGTTCGATTTATCAATACAGGATTAGTGTTGGTTGTGCGAGATCTGTATATGTATATAAATTTCGTAAAATCATTACCTTTGACATTCATTGATGTTGAAATATCGTGAAATATCAATATCAAAATGTTCATTATTCTCAGCATTTGATTACCTACCGTCGTTATTTAGTATCCACTAAATAAGACAATTAGAGAGCTT
>JBAIZZ010000343.1:140632-172273 GCA_037355905.1 Heliconius aoede | reverse complement strand
GCTTCCGACTACTCGAATTTACGCCATTAACAAAACTGATTTTTTTTTCAAACTTTCCCAGTTTCAAAAAAAATCATTTATTGCCTTAAGCTAGACGCTGTGGATTTAGACTTTTTGTTTGTTGTTTTATTGTAGATTAAACGGTTGTTTGTAATTACGTTCTATAAAATAATAAAGAATTATGTTTTTAAAGGTTTTTTGTTTATCATCTTATTCTTTGAAGGTAAAATTAAGATTTGATCTGTTTCTATGATAAGGAAGATTATTATTTTTACATATTTTTAATATTTTTTTCTTAATTTAAGTTCTTAACTACGTATTAATAATTTATAATTATAAAGATTTTTTAATTTTCTAGAAAAAAAGATACTCAAATATCATGCTTTACAGCCATACCCAATGTGATACTAAAAATGTATTTTCTATGACGAATTAGAGAAATATGCTCTCGGAGAAATACTTGGACGTTCTTTTTTACACGCATACCATATTCTGAATAACCTGTTATGCACGCATATAAAAGGGAGATTCTTTTTAGAAAATGAAGTGTATAATCTATAGATATAAATAAAACGGACGTGTCTGTCTGTGAATTAAAAAATATCAATATTTGTCCATACAAATTAAATATAAAACTAAATTATATCTAAGACTAATGTTTTTAATTTGAAATTTTGAAATTTTTGACTTACCGATCGATATTGGGGGTTTAGACAGGTTTAGGGATTTATATTGAAAAAAAAAAAAACAACTTGTTTACCGTGCGCCCGTACTTACCCGTAAATACATTATAAAATAACAAAATATTTTCTTTATTAAATGCAATATTTGCGAGTAAAATGAAATAAAGTTTCTAAAGATTTAAATAGCAAT
Organism: Heliconius aoede; assembly: GCA_037355905.1. Taxonomy (NCBI): domain Eukaryota; kingdom Metazoa; phylum Arthropoda; class Insecta; order Lepidoptera; family Nymphalidae; genus Heliconius; species Heliconius aoede. The sequence continues at coordinate 171,400 of JBAIZZ010000343.1, read as the reverse complement.
TTACTAGAACGAAAAAGTGGTTTTAACAATTGTGAATCGAATTATAAAGAACCTTATAAATGTGTATTCAATAAGTACACTTCTGGTACGCTCATTTTCTATATTGAGGTCAACGTCCTTAATCAATCCAGTGCCTACAACATAAGCTGTTCTCAAATCATAAAATTTGGCACTCTGGAGCGTAAAAGGAATCATAAAACTGAAGATAAGCAGTAAAACACGATAGAAGTTTAAGTGCGTAGAGCATGCTGTGTACGCTGCGTCAGTTTTGTAAGATTTTTTTAATGCATACCAGCGACCTATTCAGGGCTTCGCCCGCCTAAACTACATAATTATTTATTTATTAAATTGAAACTAAATTATTTTGTTCTTCTAGTAACGTTATTCGATAGTAAATTAAAATTTCAGAGATTCAAAACATCAATTATTTTACAGCAATTTAGTTAAACAAAATATATTTAATTGATATGTCTTGTTTAGACATTAAAGTTTGCCAAAATGCAATAGTCAAAAATGCATTTAAATCGTGTCAATCTAATCTAATCTAATCTATTCTAATCTAATCTAATCTAAATTTCCCAGATTGGCCTGCACAAGCAAACACAGATAAATTGATAATCATTTAAACAATAATTATTTGGGGTTCTATTACATTTATGTTTGCGCCAATTATAAGATCTTCTCATATATCTCCAATGTACAGACAGCGATCAGCCAAGTAATTTAGTTTTATGCATAGATTTTATCGTAACGTAAGTTGTTTGGGTAACGTTAAACCTTGGTTTTATTCACGAGAACGTTTAAGGCAAAAGAATTTCCACGACTTCATGAAAAACTACTTCTAATCGCATAAGCTGAGGTTATGACACTCAAGCATTATAAGTGCGTTCGTAGCACCTACGTTTCTTGTTCGTTTTGCAATATTTAGTACTATTTACCTGCTGAAGTTTTCAGTATTTTTGTTTGTAAAGTTTATAAATTGTATCGTTGTAAAAGTTAACTACAATACCAACATTTAGAAATCAAAATATTTTAATCGTTAAAGTTTCAGTTTTCTATTGGGAGGAGTAATGTTTTCTAGGTGCATTATTATATATAGTATTACAAATTAAATTACAGTTAAACAAATATAAAGTCAAAGTAAAAAATAACTAATGACTTTGAACCATCTATAAATACGACGTCATAACGACAATTCTTTCAGTATTCGGTAAATGAACGAGGCCCGGAATTTTGTTATTAAATTTCTTTATACAGCTCTTTCAACTGTTTATTGTTTGCGAAGATTCCTATCAACTAAACTTCTTGAATGAGAATGGTATTTTTTTGTTCATATTCACATTATTCTTTTTACACTTTTAGAAGCTTTTGTAGGTACCAAATAAATTTATATATATATATCTATATATCTGGTATATTAATTCAACGTTATTAATTCCAACAAATTTAATATAACATTTTAAAAGAAATATCCGACGAGTAATTTAGTCGCCTCTTCGAATATTAAGTAGTTAGATTGAGATATAGATTATACAGTTGAACAAAGACACGAAGGCTCTATCATTACAGATAAGAGTAACACAAACTCAGTCGTAGGCTTACCAGTAAGTTGTTGAGATAGGGCGGTCCTTCAGCTAATGTATTCAAGCAATTTCACTAACGCTATGTCTCTTGGGACCGGCCCCATCTCAGGGCCAGATTAAATTTGTACCCTTCTGTTTTTATTCCATTTAACTTGAACGTTTCTTTGTCAAGGTCTATACTTGAAATACTTGAGTATTTTCGTATATATGTGATTTGTAGTGAAATTCGTTGAATAGCAATGATTGGTCTTACGATTTTCATCATAAACAAATTTATGATGAAAATCATGTACAGTATCATTAACGTCATAGCTACTAAAAAATCAGCTGCACGCAGGATACACACGCACACAGTATCAGGAGGCAGGTAGGGAACCTAATGTTAATACACGACCAGTGCTCCACTTTCTACCGAATTCTGGAGGTTTGCTTCGACACCAGAGCAATGAAATGAAAATATATTTTTTTAAGTAAATACCTAATTTCCTCGAACCCACAACCAGGCGCTTTAACAGTCACACCTTGTGCACCTGTGCCACGACTGGTCTCTGTTTTTAAGGTTTACTACGTCAAGTTATAGTAGTACTAACTACTAGTATTTTATATAAAAGAGCTTTAAAGTTCAATTATGTATAATAGATATAACATGTATAGAGAAAAATATTTAAATTCCATTTATATAGTCACTGAATTATTATGTTCATCAATTTATGTATGGATGTTTCAATTATACTTCAACTTTTTGCGTTCTATATAAAAAAAAACTATGTTTAAAACAGTAAATACTTTTATGTAAAAGCGTCCAAACGTGCATGGCTTTTGTTAATACTCCAGCGATTTGCCAAAGTTGTAAACTATGTAGTTACTATGCCGTAGTTTGTATTCAATGATTGAGTTATTATGTAAAGCGTTGAAATTAGCTTCACAAATTGTGACACGATTTCCAGGAAGCCCATAACCGGCTTAGACGCCGGGGGCACTTGGCATGAGATGACCGAAGAGGCATCTTGGCGTCTCTCTAGAACACTCCACCCCTCACAACGCCTTGGAAACTTGCCCGATAGGCTTTAGATAAACGCTACCATATTGCGACTCGCGCCCGAAGGTTATGAACTTTTCTGACTCATTAGGGATTCCAACTTCGTTTGCGTCTTTGTATTCGGCCAAATATAATTTTGTATGGTATTGTTCAAATGTGATTCACGACTATATATCACATTATTTATAGAACCGTTTGCGAACAAAGAACCTTTGATGTGATATTTTCTTATTTTATTCATCACCATGATTGATTATCATCTTTACTGTAGTATAGTTATCATGAGACTTATCATAAAACCTAGAAATTGAGTGGTCAGATGCGATCTCACATGTGCCACTGTAAAGTCATATAGTGTTAATTAGTTTTAGTCAAAAATATATCTCTACTATTCAATATTCAAAATTACTTTAACTGGTGACACTTTCTTAAAAGTTAGGATAGAACCAAGTCTGGGTTAAAAAGTAGAGACGATACAGCAGAGTTAGTGATGTGCATAATAACGTCTCTATCTATGTAAACGTGTTGCCGTCGCAATAAAATGGAACACGTATTAAATCTCCAGCTGCCAGATGGTGATGGGCGCAAGTTATTTATCTTATAACTGAAATATCTTCGTGCTTAGATCTTGAGATAGATTTGATATATGCAATATCTCTAAATTCCCTTTATTAAAGATAAATTTCTATATTTTAGATGATGATGCGTTAGACTTCGTGAGTATAATGATTGTAAGAAATTAAAAAAAGTAAAATGCCGAAAGGTGCGTCATATTGCTTTTAATGTAACAAACACTATAATATATCAGGATTGTGAATGTTCTTTATTTCTCATTGTGCACATTCCATTTCCTTTTAGCAATTTCCTATATTCGTATTTCCATTCGAGTTTGCTTTGTTAACAATAACAGCGCGGCATTTGGCGGCCATAAGATTTATAAATGCTGGATGTCTTCTGTGTTCTCTTTTTTTTTTATTCCTGCAAAGCGAATTCCTTTGTCTAGATTAACATCCTGCTGATAATTCAGTGGCGTACAAGACTGACGCCGACGGAAATTTGTAGCTGTGCCACATCGGCGCCGGTTCTCGCCGTGCCGATACTAAAATATATTCTTTTATTCGTTTTACTTTTCGTAAGCTTGTATCCGCAAACTAAGTTTAAGATAGAATATTTAAAAGTGCTTCAACAAATCGTATGTAATTTGATTAGGTACACATTAAATATATAAAAAAAGTGAGCGTTGCAATCTCATATAATCGGGTTATTTTTTGTTCCTTATAATGTTATGTTATGCTTTTGAAAAAAATATAAATGATACCATTCGTTTTGAAGTATTATTTGCTCTCCGCTGGAGTACCGCCAGACGCTTGCCCGTGCAGCCATGACTCTATTCATCAACGTCCGAACTCCGACCTTTGCTGCTCGCGCTCGCTTGCCGCATTCACCGCCAACCTCTGCCAGCTACTCTTTAATATTCATAAAATTAGGGCACTGTTAAATGAAATCAGTTTATGTACCGAGTGTTTAGCGTTTCGCAAACGAAGGTGCTCGACCAGTGCACAATTAATCCAACCCACTTTTGTGTAGGTCATTCGTGTGCTCCTTTATGTTAATTTTGCAAAGGTTTTTATGTATATCAGCTCGGAATAATAGTATTTTTTTTACTTTTAGATATTTGGTCCATGTGTTTTTTTCGTGTGTGACCTAAGGATAGTTATATCTATTATTTCGATTAGGTATTAAATTAGCTTTAAATGAAGATAATATGAACAAAGAAAAATAGTCTTTATTCATTTCATGTTGTCTTAACATCCTGTGAGACTGCTATTTGTTTCTGGAGATAATGTTTTTCCTCTTTTAATCAGTTAAAGTTTAATATCTGATGCTTAAAAGAATATTACATTTGTCTTAATTTAAAAGGAGAGTTGAACTACGTTCCTTCTATCTATCCTAAGAATACGTAGGGAAATACGTCTATGAACATATCGACTCTATTCCTTCTTCTCCTTTTAGCTACCAGTGTTTAACTTTTAAATTATATTACCTTTCAAACACTTCACGTTGTTCAAGTGCGATTCATGCAAATACACATAACACTCTACTCGAAAAACCGGTTTTGACGTAAGCACAGTGCCGATAATCTATCAATGTCATCTTTTCAACCGGCTTATTGGAAAGCATACTCAACTAAAACTCTATCTTCCCACGTCAGTCAGAAGAGTAGAACTAAGAGATCTCCTCGTTTTCCCTTTGTATCACATACAGTTATATTGACGAGTTTGTTACGGTAGTTAGAACTGGAGACGCTGCCATGATGAAATCCTCATTGTCTAGGACCTTACCATTGCCTGCCTACGTTTGTGAACAATGCGTCGAAACGCTGCCTCAAACTATACGTGTGCCTTGTCTGCTTTGCATTTAGCAATTCAAAATAACCTGTCACTAAGAAAACAACCTATTTGTTTTAGTTGTAAAAAATATGAGAAAATTGAACGTTTTAATTGGGACAGTCCGTCCTGTCGCATTTGGATAATGGTTTCTATTGTTGAATATGGTTAAAATGTAGAAAAAAAAATAAAACTAACAACTACTACTGTTAGGTTAATAATTTAACTACTAATTCTAATAAATACTAAACTCGAAAGACTACTACTAATTTTCATTCTATTTTATATTATACAAAAACTAAATTCTAAAGATACTCTTTAAAGTATTACTGCGATATAAAGTCCGTTATAATGTGGCCTGGATAAATGCACTCAATGCGTTAAATAACGTATGCGTATGTTTTATATAAATTTATGCAAAAACATATTTTCAAAGTGAATTCATTAAAGCAGTGTAGAGTAATTGCTAGACTTTTTTAATTTGTTTATAAATAAAATGTGACAAATATAATAATTACTTAAATAATGGAACAAATTATTTCATAGTTAATTACTTCCATTAATTCATGATGTAATTCGTTCTACTTGAATGACCTCTTATGTCTGTGAAATGATGATTCTTAGAAAAGTAATATTATATAAATAGATAATTTACATAATTTTTATTTATTTATAATTAAAACTTACAAAAAATAATTTGAAAAATCTGTAGCTTTTTCTAAAGATTCTTTTTCGATAGGAATAAGGACCCAGATCTATTTATTTTTCATATTGCTGGTACATATAGAAACGGAAAAGTTGGTACTTTCCTTTACAATACCTAGAAAAATTTATGGTTACTTAAAAATTAGGTAGGTAATGGATAATAATATTCATATTATTCCATACATTACCTGAACGCGTCAAATATATAAATATCTAGACATTGCCGAGATATTGTATAGCATACAGATTGCCAGTACATTTACTTTACAATAGTAAGTTTTATAATTGCATAAGAGAATCCACGGAGAGTAATGTTTCCGTTAATAAACTATCAGCTCTGCTTGTTTTCATTTCAAACAACATATTTTTTTTCTGCAAGTATTAAACGATTTGCGGGTAGCCGAATGATTTATCGGTCATGAATGAGATGGCCGATAAGCACTTGTTTCTTGTTAAAAGTGTTGATAAGAAATTTCTTTTTACGGCCGATATTATTTCAAACAATGTAGGTTAAACTCAAAGTACCAGTTAAAATGAAAATTCTCGTTTGTGCCCGATTATTTTTGTGAAATATACCCGTTATTTTTAATTACTCTAATAAATCACGATAACTATACATAAAAATTTATTACTGTTTACTGGTTTCGGTCAAAAAAACTAAAGTAGGTTATAGGTATTATAAGCAAGAAAATAATTATAAGTCTATTGTATAATTTTTGTTATGGCTCTGAAAGTATTTTTCCTGCGTATTGTGAGTTAATATTGGTTTAACTTCAATAGTGTTAAATTGAATAAAATTTTATATATATTATTTACTGTGTATTTAAAGATCATCTTCCCAGACAGATATATAAGTAGAGAAATTAGAAATACACCGTTATTTCTTATTTCTCTACTTCTGAAAGGTCCCCGTGTGTAATAATAATACGTGCTTTTACAGGATTTGTACCCCTTGCCCGTTGGTCCTGATATGCCACTTATCATTAGATCGTCAAATTATTATTGGGGATAGATAAAGGTTGTTTTTTTTTTTGTGAGTATTTATTCTTGTCCCGAGTTCGGACGCGCTGCACAGCTGCGTTGCATCCGGCCGCCGTTGTTATATCGTGCTTCAGTAAACACAAGTGCGTCCTAACGGCGTTGTATGCGGGCGAAAAGGCAAAGCTTCGGCTATACGAGAACTATATGTTTTGTAAAACTTTATTTGAATACTTTTAAAGGCAGTTTTTTGTAGCTATTGTTTGGTTTTGAATGTTTTATCGCATGTGTCATTAAAAATAGAGTTTTTTCTCTAAGTAAAAAGAATTAGATAAACTATAGGTAATGTATAAAAATTATACTCACTATTTGGCATTAATTTCAATGAACAATATTCTCATATTTCTAAAAAAAGCAAAACTATTTTATGCCCTAGAGCAACATGCAAGGACTTTTTCATAAAAATATGTCGATGGCTGCTGTAAGTCGGAACTTTTCTTATGAGACGATAAAACTGAGTAGTTCAATGTATATTTTTACTGCACAGCTATAAAACTTGAGATGGAAGACTTGGTGCAGTTGATTCACTGTTAATAAAATTCGCTCTTGCCAACCTAAGGATACTTTCTAATATAAAACTAAAGTTCCGCCACTCAACATATAGTGTCTGGGAATCAGGCGTGATTCTTTTCTAAGATTTCTAAACTGAAAAATAAACATTTTAATAATAATATTTGGCTTTATCTATTCTATAATATTTCAATATAAGTATTAAATTTCATATAACGATCAACGATGTTCCCTTGTGCCTGCTTGAATTTTTTAATTTGAACACATTAAAAGTTATAGCGTTGTCACAGATTTTCCACCTTCAATTTTAATGAAAGAGAAATATTGAGGTCCTTAAAATAAGTTCTTTCTTCAAATTTTAGTCATGAATAATTTTACTGAAGAACAAAATATGAGCCCTATAATTTTATTTCTAATCGTTACTGCTATTTTAGGTATATATTTACATTACATATATTTACATTCTAATTAATTAATTTTCTAACTATTTATTGTAGCTCTCCTTACTCACTTAAGTAAATGAAGAATATATGATTATTTACGTTTCCTAAATAATGCAACAAGTCACAAACGCTTAAAGCTTTAAGGTCTTTGTCTACTATGAAAGGTACAGTTCACACAGTAAAGTGTAGCTTTTCATTTATTTTCGCTCTAATATCGAAAGCAGTAAGAGACAGTTGTGATAGTGATATTATGCAGAAGTTCGAAGGGGGTGGAATCTCAGCCCCTCTGTAAATAATTACGTCTGCCCATTACGACGCCACGAGGGCGCATCCCCTCAGTTTGAAGCTTAGCTCCCTCGTCATGGCGTTTTTATGTTTTCTCTCCTTCGGATTTCGGCAATTCTACAGAATCCATTCGCCCCCATAACTAAGTGTATGAATATGAATTGTATCCAATATCCGTCTTGCTTATATTTAAAATTTACGGCAATTTACTCGATTTAATTACTCGCCTATACAGTGTGGTGATGCGTACTTCGTTCGCTTGTAGAAATGGAAATCGCATTTTCAATAGTGTTTTTTCAGTGGCGCGTTGTTTGCATTTTATTTTTGTTTAGTCTTTTTTATACTCTAATGGAGAAATGTTCTTATATTGTAACATCTCTTGTCTAATGATAAATGGCATGTAAATTATTATTTTGCAATATACAATAATAACTTAAACAATTTCGATATTTAATTATGAATCTATCTAAATTTTAATTTCTTAGGTACAATATATCAGTATGGTAGTTGTATTTCTCGTTCACACGGCGTAACATGCATCTTTGTGTTCACTTGAAAACAGCTAGTTGATTCTCTTTTTGTTGCAAGAAATAGGTCAAAAGCTACCTGACGTAAACTTATTTATTACTCACTACGAACCTTTTCTTTGAATCTTCACTATTTGCTCTGGACTTTGTTCTAAATGTTTTATGATACAATCTAGCATTACTAATTTCGTAGCTAATAGAATTTTGAAAGTACTCAAGAATAGAAAGTGTAGAATCTTGGATTTTATTTATAAAAAATATGTTTGTATAAAATATTTAATATAAATTTAATAAATAATATATGTTTAATGGCAAATCATCAAACTTAGTCGTGACCTTAAAGAAATGCAGTTAGAATTATTTTTTTGTATATTTTACCATCGTTATTATTTTCGAATATTGAAAAGGAAAAAAAATACACTAAAAAGTATAAATAAAGTAAAAAAAATAATATTTTGTTATCAGCCAAACATCCTATGACATGTGTATCGGTCTACTGGGATTATGACAGGATGATGTATCAGCGGTGTAACGTCACAACGAGTATCCCAACGACCGTAACTTGCCAGATCAAACAGGATAGCCTAGACCTTTACATAAATTCTTTTCATGAGAAATATATGTATGTAAATATTTTTTGTCAAGAATTGGATGACCGCCTCGTGTTGTTATATAAGCGATATCTATCTTAGGCATTTACATACTTAATAATATGAAAGCAACGTGCTTATGTGGATTTATAACATGTTTACAGCCTTTACTGGAGGTTAGCAAATCATTACGATACTTTCCTTGATTGAGAAAAAGTAAAAACTTGCGTGCAAATACTTTCCGCCGAATTTATCCGAATTAGACAGCATTCCTCTAGAGTTGAGCTTAGAAACTAACCGCAACAAGTGCTGCATAATTCCGCAGGTGGCGTGTCCTGTAATTTGGGTAATGGCCACGAAGAGCGCACCTAGCTAGCAGATAAGAGAGATAGCGGCGACGACCGCCGGTCCTCAGAATTCCGAAAGGGAGGCGACATTCCTGTTTCCATAGAAAACTCCCTTCGTGGGTGTTTGAATTACTCCTTACGGCCGTTCCACACGTCCAATTCTGGCTAAATTCGGTCGGTTTTGTGCTCATTAGCGTTGCCGACGCGCTACATGTTTGTTTGCGAGAGGTCTGCTGGCGCTCTAATGGGCAAAACCGCCCCGAATCGACGCTGCTATTGATTACGCGACAACCCATCGACGTAGCCATTGTGATTCTGCATCTAATGGGAATGTGTTATTATAATTATATACAATTGTAATTACATTTGCATACGCAATGCGTTCTATAGTAAATATCTGTCTATGGAATAATAATATCTCAACTACCTATTATATTGAGATTAGGCTATTGATTTTATATTTAAACTTTCCAAGATATTAATTCGGCTGAAAGTGGGGAACGCGAGTGTCCTAAAACTACGTTCGTTCTGCATACCCTGCTGTGTGCGGGATACAGCGTGAAGCTGATTTTTTTTTAACTTAGCTTCACGGTTTATCCCTAGCGGGGGTAGTCAGAGAGAACGGAGCAATGTTTTTTTTAAAATTTAATATATTAATATTTATTTGTATATTTATGTTATTTAACGATATTTGACAATTATATAGCACCGATTTCCTTAACGTCCAGTCATCAACAGTTATGTGATCACGGAGCTCCTACAGAGCGACCTGCACAAGATAATCGTGTCGCCGCAACACCTCTCAGCCGACCACATCAAAGTCTTCCTCTACCAGATACTCAGAGGTTTGTTTAATATTTCATTACAACGGGAATGCCTTTGAATGCCTTTTAGGTGGAAGAGTTTTTGGTAGATATAGCTTATTAATTTTGTAATAATATTGCTAGATTGCTATTTTAATATTGTTTCTTTAGCATTGGTAGCATATTTTTCTACAGAGTTGTTGTGAGTCTAAATTTTAAAACACATTAATTTTTTTCATAAAAATATAACAAGATTATCCGTATTAGTCATAAGAAGCCTCTGCCTGTAAACTTAAAATATGTCCTGTAAACCTCTGCTTTTTGTGTGATTTGTAGAATAATTATTTATCATCAGCCACCGTTTAATGAAAATGTTCACATGTGTCAAGTGTCCAGAAAAAAAACAACATTTTACGATTTTATCACTATTTATTTAAAAAACGATACCTACTAACTACGCAAAAATGAGGGCACAGGCGGCAACTCTGTTTCGTACTGTTGAGAGTTTCACAAAGTATTACAGTTTGGAAATATTATTGTAGTTACTATACATAAATCTTGTTTTAGTGTTTCTTTACTGTTGGTATATAAGAATAACGATATTTTGGGTAACTCAGTTACTTTATCCTTAACTGGACAGAACCCATACACTAATCCGAAAATCAATAATCACTAGACGAATATTTTACTTGATAAGTTTATTGTTGTCTTAAATATAGATGAATATATAATTCACATTTCGCTATCATTCCCTTATTTCCAGGCAGAAACCTTCCATTATACAATAGTTGAATAATATTTTAACATTAATAAGAACTATATCTAGGTGTTAGAATATGCTGTACCTATACCTAAAAATAAAATTTTATTTATTACACAAATTGCATGTGATCCTGAATAAAGGCTTTAATTATGAGACGTTTTAATTATGAAAAACCTCTTTGGCCGGGAACAATCTTCAGGTTATTTTCCATAAGAGAATACAAACAATAGGGCAAGTTAGTCCTTGAAAGCTCATCTCTGTAAATTCAAATATAAAATAAGCCACGTCCCGTGAGTGCGACTACGACAGTCCATGACCAGGTTGAAGTTAAAGTAAGTTTGCTTTTCTACCAGCATTTTCCATTTCCATGTAGCTTAAATCAATTAAAACTATTAAGACTCTAAAGTTTTCAGCGACTTTTAATGCAGAAGCGCACCGATTTTTCTTTGCCACAATTTATCTATATATTTTTTTGGGTAATCTTGTCTAATAAATTCCTTTTTTGTTTAAATAATAATTTTAAAGGATTTAAAGCATTCATTATACCGCCAGTCACCCGATTTTATATTATTAATTCTTGCAATTACTCTTGCAACGCTAAGAAATTTCCCCCGAGTGTAATGCGCTAAGGGAATCCAGAAAAATGTGATCGTTAAGCTCAGACGCTCGGAGTTTAATTAAAAAGTTCACAGTTGGTCCTTCCACTGGTCCACCCAGTGGTGGGCTCCAGCAAAAATATAGTTTCTTTGACAATGTTTCTGCTATTAGATGAAACTTAATGGCCAATATCAAAAATCAAATCCTTAATATCAAAAATCAGGTTATCATTGACTTTTAGCTTTGTATAAACGTTACGAGAAATTTAATGTTTTTCACGCACTCTGTGTAATATAAAATCCGAAATCCCACGAGTTATGAGAAACTTGGCTAGTACTGGATTGGTCACGTTCTCGCCAATTGTGGGTCTAATGCACGCATCAATGATTTCCGTTGGCCGGTCCGTTCTGAAGGTAACCCTGCTGGGCGCTAGGTATGCTAATGTCGCTCGGTCGCTACGGTATAAATAATGTATGCAATGTCCGCTCGAAACTCTCGAGCCGTCGTCGATGGCTCCAAACTGTTATATACAGATAGCTACTATAAGGACACGCTAGAGATCCTTGTATCCCTGACACACATTAAATATACAAGGTATTTGTGTATGCGGTTTTAAGTTTACTACGAGTATTTCATAGTGTCTCTTTCCACTTGGCATATTTTAGAACGGTGAGAGGATATTTTTAATTATGCGTTTCACATAATTTGAAATAGCACAATAGGTAAATAAGGCGAGTAAAAAGGTTTAATTAATTTTGTTTATCCAACGAAACGAGGAGATATAATCGAAAAGCCTGCGCGGCGGTAACGAGCAAAATTATGGAAATGCGGCGCGGCTGCCGCTCCGGTCTTTTGCGAGTCGTGTGTATCCAGTACGTTATTTATGTGCTAGATTTTTTTTTGAGGCCGTCGTGACGCAGCTGCACAAGGTTGTTTACATGGGTTCGATCTCCACTCGAGGGAATGCACGTACGAATACGGAACCACATGCTCCGTGGGGAATGGGGATACAGTGTGAAGCTGATTTTATAATTATATTTTTTTTTGTCTGGGAAATCTCTATACGACTCCTCATACTACTAAAGAGCTAACCGCAATTGATGCCCCGTTTGCGAATAATAATGTAATATTACGTGTGCCGCGGTCGTGTTTCTCATCGGGGCAAATTTAAAAATCAATTTCGATATGTGCGACGACGATGGAATACGAAACGGCGGCATCCTGATAGCGTTTTACGTCGTGAGGCGAAATTAAGCCCATCGCTTGATATTTTATACACAATTGTAGGACGAATGTGTCTACGTATAAATATGTTGTTAAAAATAACTCAGTTATTACTCGAGGACACCAAGGAATAAAATGAAAATCCAAATACCATACTTTCGACATTTTTTTTTCAACAAGAGCTAATAAAGTAGAAGCTTCTCTCATACAGCGTATAATTTTACCAGCTAAAATCCCGACACGATATCGACAGACACTTGGGATTATTTGGTCGCATAGTTGGAATTGTACGTGATTAGGTAATCTATATGTTCAGCTTAATCTCTCACGTCAGTTACGGACCGAGTGTTCCGGTGGACATGTAGTAAATGTTACAGCGCTGTCGGTATATTTCCCATAGTTTAGTTTTGTTTGTAGCTGTCTCACTGACAACAATATGTACTAATATATTATTATGAATGCCTTTTTTATATGGATTTTATGTATTTTTTTGTATGTTTATGGAGAAGCGTTTCGTATGAAAGTCATGTATATGTGATAGTGCAATTTTTATTGCGCTACAAACAAACGATACCAAGCTGTTATATATAGGTATGCTATAGACTAATATACAGTACCATATCATTCGCTTTTGATAACTTACGGCTCAGAAAATAACCTGGCTATCAGTGTGTTTCTTTGAAAAAGTAGGTTCGTTTCATATTAAATGTAAAATACTTAAAATATCTAGTTTATTCTATTTACTGTAAAGATTACAAAGGACTATAGCACAAGTGTAAGAGTTCCATTTCGGCGAGGTCACCCTAACGGTGCCTGGTGCAGGGCGTTAATTGTGAAAGCCGTTCCATCCTCATCGTGAGAGCGCGAGGCCTTGTTTGCCACCAGCGCTAGCGCGTGAGCAAACATCACACCCCAATACTGTTATTCCTTACTATTCCGGGTTTCAGATAAACGCCGGTTTGCTTAAGTTATTTAGAAGAAAAACCTTTATTTTGTGAATGTATGTATACTGAATTTATTATATTTACGTATTACTTTTGTATACCGTATTGCATATACGGTAGTTGTCAATTTGTGTTTGTGTTGAACTTTTTAAAGGATTTTTTTCAAGGTTTTTACTAAAAATGTATGTGTTAACGTAAAACTGTATAAAGGTAATGAAATATTGACTTGTATTCTAAAAGTTTAGGTGTTTCGAAATTTATTTGGCAACTCTTGTACCTCAATAAATTTAATAAACGCGAAAAACAACGCGGTTTTGTTGACTGTTTAAATAGTTAAGTAGAAACGAACTTTTAATTGTTTAAAAAATACACCTATAATTAGATCTACGTTGACCGGTAGAGTCAAATGAGCAGTGCATTGTCCCCAGCCAGCAGTAAGGACTAGCGGGCGTCGCGGTCGGCTGCGCGGACGCACGGCCGACGACCTGTGCTTAGGTTACTTGCTTAAACCCACATATTGATCACTTTTACTGCACCTGTTGTTGTTATAATTGTTATAGGAATGTTTGATATAAAAAAACTATGTATAGAATTCTAAGGGCCAGTTTTACCGGTTACAAATAAAGTTTCAAAACAAAAATAAAGCTCGTTAACACTAATTGACGTCTTTGGGTGCATTTGTAATGAAAATGTTATTTTTATTTATTTAAAAATATTTACGTTTATTATATTAATATTTCTTGCAACCATTGCATTTTGCCTTATGATCATAAATCATACTGGTTTGTCAATTATCTTGGCATGTTCAGAATTTTAAGAAGCTCGCGCAACGTTGGCACGGAAGTGAATGCAGTACATAGAGGCTCATACATCTTGATGCACCGCTGTGCGGGTTCCGTTAGGTTAATCGTCAGCTATAATATCGCGGCCTTACATGACTTACAACTGACGCATAGCGAAAATACGAACTAAATCCTGGAACTAATGTTCAGATTTAATGTGAGGTGTTCATCACGTGAATGTTGGGAATATGGTTGTAATACTCACAGCCACGTAGTGTGTTGTCACTAAATATATGCTTATATCATTGTTTGTTTAATAAATGCACGGAATTTCTAAAGAGAAAATTGTTATTCAATTCAATCAAAGATACAAAAATATCTAATCTGTTGTTTTTATCATTTTAGTGTAGATATCGATGCAACTTGAATGGTATTTGACGTACACGAAAGTGTTGTGTTGTCTTTATACAACGTATGTATTAAGTATTTGTTACTTAGATGACGTAGATGGCGAGCAAAGATTATTTTAAAAACTTATAACTTTATACATTTGTAATATATGATATCTGTAATTTGGCTTTAAAATTAAATTTCTAACGTCTAACGACAGAGAGCACTAAAAAGGTAGTTAAGATACAGGGATGGATCTTTGAAAGTAATAAGGTTTTTGCCAAATTACAGTTGCTAAATTTAGACGGTACACAGTACGTTTACCTTCACAATTAACACGAAAGTCAGGTATACGAAAACAGTACATCCTCGGGGAAATTAAACTCTGGGAGGTGGCGAGGTGTCGTTAATTTGTTCTGACGTCACATCCAGCCGCTTTGAGCGGCGGTTGACATGCTTCGCGTTCCTGCCGGGATTCCGCGCCTCTACCAGTCTTAAAACCGCAAACTTATATATTATGCTCATGGAAATTTGCTACGAAATATCTGCCGTCACATTTTTGGGGCTAAGATTTTGATAGTTAAATAGTAGTTTATCTTAACTCTTATATGGAAATATAAAGATTTTCTAATGAATTGCTTAAGAAAAGTTACTAAATGTAATAATTTATATGTCAGCTTCACGCTATATCCCTCACATAGCAGGGTAGACAGAGGGAATCTCCTGTTAAGACACTCTGTTTTCCACTTTCTGCTGAATTCTGGAGGCATTGTGTGTTGAGTGGCAGAACTCAACGCAGCGCTATACCTCGACACCACAGCGAAGAAATAGAAATGTAAATGTAAATAAATATTTCACTTCCTCGAGTAGGGAAGGGATCGAACCCACAACCGTCGCGTTACAATCACACCCACGCGCCACGACTGCCTATTATTGTAATATTATATTATGTAAGTATCTTAATTCATTCTGCTGCCATGCATGCGTTCGCATTGCTGTATATCTGAAATGTGTTTTTCAGTATGTCTAAACTCCAGTATTGGCTCATTCGATGCGGAGGAAACTGGATTTGGATATGACGAAATGGATTTTTCTATCAAATCTAACTCGATGTAGTTTGTAGCGGATTTTAATTGAACTATATATATTTATTATAATTTATGTGCCCATGTTTTAAATAGACGTCTCTATTGTCTTTATACTACAGCAATTACTGAAATATGCAATATAATTAATTTAAATTTTTAATAGTTTCTTTTATTTAGTTTATAAGTGATTTACTAGTGGCCAACAGGCAGGACAACTTAAATGTGTTAAGCAAATCACATGAAGTGAATCGCTCTGTACTGCAATGGAGACGAATAAAATCTCCCTAATAAAAGATTCTATTGTAAATAAAACAAAAAAAAAATTCTTACTGACAACATTTTTTCAAATTGATAAATTTCTCAACAAAATTCTCAAACCTTACCTAAAAAATTATTATCCTAACAGTATAAGGCTTTACGATCTTATTTCCGTTTAATTATTATAATGCCCATAGCCAAATTTCGTACAGTCGTCGGAGACATTTTATTGAATATTTAGTTACATCTGCTATTTTTTACTAATGTTCTCTTTTTCACCCCAATTAACGTATTCGGTGACGACATTCCTGTATGAAGTATGTAATATGAAGTTATACGTTAAAAAAAACATTATTGCGTATATGTGCCTGTGGCTTTTTATATCTACGAGTATATGATAAAAATATAAACGATATATATGATAAAAAGTGTCAAATATCCGCGTAGATCTAAATATATGTTTATAATTTTGAATAATATAGTACGGACATCATTTTGTTGAATGAATGATATATAGAGAAAAATAAAATCGCGATAACAGTTATTTAAAAAAGTGGGATTTCTTGCAGGTCTGAAGTATCTGCACTCAGCTCGCATCCTCCACCGAGACATCAAACCGGGTAATCTGTTGGTGAACAGTAATTGCGTGCTCAAGATATGTGACTTCGGTCTAGCCAGGGTCGAGGAACCAGACGCCACGAAAAACATGACGCAGGAGGTCGTTACACAGTATTACAGGTTAGTTGCTTGCCAGTTTGCTTATTTATTTCGTCTATTTTTAGTTTGTATTTTAAAGATTTATATTATTTAAAATTTTGTGCCCTCAACGATTTCTAATAAAATACATGACAATTCGAACGCAAATAATAGAGTAAGTAATGTTGTAGAAGCACACAAACAAAACTGTCTAATATACATCGGCTGTAATATTGATCCATATTAAACGTAATATTTAGAACTTCAAAAAATTCAAATTCCACGCTAATTTATTAAAAGTAAATATTACGAAAGTCTGAAGTGCTTTTTTTTAATTATAAAATGTCCTATTATTATTTAGTAATCTACTATCGTTTCAATAAAAAACTAAGGCGTGTAACATAAACATTTCGTTGTGTAGCTCCGCTTAATTCAATTTGCCGGCTCTCCCTACAGCACTTTGTTTTTCTTGCGAGCTTCGTAAACTCACTGTAACTCACTGTTAGTATTGTGGATAAGGATAACCAATGATTAAATTTGTTTTCCTATCTATCTAAAAATCTATATATTCATCATATCTTCTCTATTTATTAAGTAAAACTGATTTGAAAATAGAGGGAATAATAAAGGGTTAACATAGCTTTTAACTGCGGTGAGACTAATTTTATAATAATTATATATAATATTAATAAGCCGGTCGGTCACCTTGCTTTCATTAGTTAACGATATCGTCTTTCCTGAAACGTTAGACCACATCTAATGTTATGTTACTGGATATTCCTCGGGACACTATAGATATTATTGCTATAGCTGTCCAATTCAAATTAAATTGGCATCATAAAGACGAAGGTGAATTAATGTTATTAGGCGGTATAAATATTAACTAATGAGGAAAGATTTGCTTGTACATTTGGATTAGAATAAACGTATAAATAACTGGAAGATTTTGGTCGAAAACGTATAAAATTTGAATGTATCGAGATTTGATCCAAGCGGTGTGACCACTAAGCCAAGGGTTCCTCTTCAAGGTACGTCGAAAATCTTATGACGCCTGTCACAAAATATTTTGTTAACATTTCTGTAGGGGATATTTACAAATTTTCGCGACCCTCAGATAATTACTTAAAATAATGGTTTGGCTCGCTACGGTAAAATTTTTAATACGTTTTCCAGAAAAATATTTTCTGTGGTATAAAAACGCTTCAAATTAGTTAAAGATAAATTTTATATATATGTATTTATTAGGGGCTAACTAATAACTATGAAATATCGACCACTTATATAATTCATACAGTTGTAGAAAAACACACAACCACTGAAACAAAGGTTTTAAAATATAAAAATATATAGATTTTAACTAAACGACATTTTTTACAATATTTTTATAAATGTTATCTCGTCAAGTTTTGAAGTAATCGCGAAGTGAGCGCGCGGAATGAATGAATGACCTTTGCTCCGCTGACCGCGGTTTTGAAAGTGGGCCACGGCTGGCTCATCTTGCTTTACGCGGTTACCGTATAATATATCGTAAGTTGTGATTTCTATCTTACTGCTAAGTTATATTTATACACTTTAAACGTGATTCCTATCGAACTCTAGGCGCCTATGAACCGTTGCCAGGTCTTAAACTTGACTTTAAGGTTGATTGAATACGCGATGGGGAGTCACGAGCTACGATAGAATAGTTGTAATTTATATGTAAGTAAGCTAAAACAGATGAGCGCAGAGCAATGGCGCAGCGTCGTTGGCTGTTTGCGCGACGGCTGTATGTTCGATCTCATTTTGGGGAATTAGTTATTTTCATTTCTTCGCTCTGGTAACAAGACAAAACGCGGTGTTGTGTGACCGTTGTGTGACTCATCTTAAAACTGGCGTCCCTCAGCGTACTCTATTATTTGAGATATAACGTAAAGAAAAGTTAAAAAAAACGACTGAACTTATTTATTTTTATGCTTATGCGTAAAATATTTAGCGAATTTCCGTTAAAAGAAATTATATATGTAACTTTTTCGTAGTAACGTGTTAAACGTAAGTGCCTACAATAAAATATGTTTAACTCTACTTTTTATTTGAATGCATTTGAAATTATTTATAAATAATTTTATATTATTCATGAATTATCTTTATAAGTTAATAACAACTTACTACTATTCGTTTTTATTATGACGGCGTCAGTATTTAATTTTACTGATATTTTAATGTTCACACTACTCTATTTATAGTTAGTTGGTTAACAAATAAAATTAAACAAACATACATTTATTATTTATTGCATTATATATAAATATAGTATTTTCATAACATATTTCTAAACCAGTTAATGAACTTTGCAAACTTTTATGTATATATATAGAGTCTTCGAACTTTTATCCTATTAGTTTTGGCGTAGGTTTAAATTTTAAAGATTAAATTAAGTTTTGTATCTATAAATAAAGAACTTTAATCAATGTCGTCTTAAATTTCAGGGCACCGGAAATCCTGATGGGCGCCAACCACTACACCGCAGCGGTCGACGTGTGGTCGGTCGGTTGTATATTCGGCGAGCTGCTCGGTCGTCGTATTTTGTTCCAAGCGCAGAGTCCTGTACAACAGGTATTATACTATTATATTCATGTTAGAGAGTTGCATACAGTCTTAACATCATATTATTAATCCTCAAAATTTCGGCTTTGCTAAAATGACGTAGGTCTCGAGGTCCTGGGATCTCAGTATATATGCTTAATATTACTTATTCTTCGAGCTTAAATCCACAAACAACTAATATCTTGGAACTCCGCCATAGCGTTAAATTACGTCGCATATATTCTTATATTATTTTAGTAATTTGAATTTAAATTATATGATAATGATCAATGTACATTTTACAAATACGGCAAAGTGAAATGAGGACCAGTCAAATTTAGTCATTTAAATAGAAAATTGGTGGTAAAAGAAGGTAAAGAATATTCTTGTGCTGGCTATTTTCTTTATAAGGTGTTTTATGTTCTTTTTATGGTACTTATGTACAGGACGATTTATGTATTTATAAACTTAATAAAAAATATGAATGTGAAAAATAGTATGTCAAAAAAAATGTGAAGAACAAAAAATTGACATTTTTTGTAATGCAATCTTCTAATTATTTGGGCATTTTTGTAGGAGAAACTAATTACGTTCAATATTCTGTATCCAATGAAAGGATTTCCTAATTCCAATATGTGCAATATGGTCAACAAGTAGTAAAGTTTGCTTTTCTGAACTTTTCACTGGTTGTGGGTTCTATCCTCACTCGAGGAGATGAAATATTTATTTAAATTTATATTTTCGCTCTGGTATTGACGCAAAAGTGCGTCGAGTTCCGCCACTTAACACGCAAGGCTTCTAGATTTTGGCGGAATGTTGTGAACGGAGTGTCTTAACACTAAGTTCCTTCTGGCTACCTTTCAGTGTGTGGAATTCTGCATGAAGGTGATTAAATTTTAATTACACTTTTTTATTATAAATTACAGCTGGAACTAATAACCGAGCTCCTGGGCACCCCGTCCCTAGAGGACATGAGATACGCGTGCGCCGGCGCCCGCGCCCACATGTTGCGGCGCGCGCCCCGCCCGCCTTCGCTCGCCGCGCTCTACACGCTGTCTGTGCACGCTTCACACGAGGCTGTGCATTTGTTGGCACAGGTGAGTTAACTTCAATGTTGTTGTGAGGTACCCAATAATAATGTAGAAAGGAAGAACTTAGTGTTAAGACACCGGTTTTCACTTTGATAGTTTTGAGATACTGTGTGTTGAGTGGCTTAATTCGACGCATTCATTTCTCTTCACTGGAAAATTAAATATATTTATCACATTATAAAATGGAAATTTACCTTATGATAGAAAGACACATATAGAGGTTACACATACGATGATTAAGAATGCGAGAACATTGTAGAATGTCTACTATACAATTCTCTGGTTACTTAAATAAAAAAAAAACGTGAAGTGGAATTATACATGTATTTTTTTTCCTATTACGTGTACACTGTATATGTTACCTTTTTTGTATTTATTTATATCTAAAATTAACATTCAATATTTACGCAAATGGCAAGCAGTCATTTTCAAGATGGTGTCAGAAACAGAGGTATTTCACATTTGTTCCACATTTTTATTTAAACGTGTTTTTCTGACCGTGTAGGCCGCGTTTCCTGCTATGGAAATTGTTTTTACGATATCTTCATTTTGCAAAGATTATTTTAAAGCTGTTTTGAAAAATATGTAAATAAAATAAGAAAACATATTTGCCAGTTTAACGAAATAGCACAGAAACATATTTGATATCGAGTTTATTACTTCGGAGGGAACTTCCAAAAAGATATTTGTCATATTTTCTTTCTAATGGGGGAATCGAACCCATAACTATCGCTGCATAAACTCATTTAACTATAGTTGCAACGAAGTGTCAACGGATGGATATTAATTCGTATACTATAAATAGTCGTTACTCCTAAGCGTACAAATTTATCTGTTGTGTAGAGCGAAAAGCACACATCCATCTCAATCTGTCTTGAACTTCCTGACTTTCATTTGTAAAAGCTTGCCTCAACGTAAATCTAAAGAGTTACAAGTTAAACGTGAATCTTTTTTTAGCTTCACGCTGTATTCCACACATAGTAGGGCAAGCAGAGGGAATTATAAGACATTCGTTTTTAGGAAGACGTTGATATGTGCCTCTTGGAAACTATTGATTTCTTTCCTAAGTATGGATATATACGCATACATATTATAATCGTCGTTTTATAATTTTTTTTAACATATAATTTATTGAAAGTAGTTTGATATATTTAATTTAAATGGTTTTAATAAAATGTGTATGTATGTATTGATTCAAGTTAATACTTTTTAAATAAGCGTAGATATTTCTCCAATATACTTGTATTTATTATCAATAGTAACAAATATACAATAACCATTACAGATGCTAGTATTCGATCCGGCCAAGCGTATTTCCGTAGTCGACGCACTAGCACATCCCTATCTCGAGGAGGGTCGACTACGTTACCACTCGTGTATGTGCAAGTGTTGCTACAGTGCCCCGCCCGCGGCACGTCACTACTCGCCCGACTTGGAACCCGTCGCCCCCCACGCCTTCCACGACGGATGGGAACGGAAGTTGACTTCTGTGCATCAGGTTAAAGGTAATATCACGAATTATTTATGTTTATGCTTGTATCTATGATCTCGTTTGAAAAATTCTGTGACAATCCAAAATTTTTGCGTTCCAAACCGTTTCGTATTTGTGTTTTAGTAGTAGAGTTTTAATATTGAATCGTGCATACGTTAGTAGTGGGATACAAATATTTAATTAAATTAATTGAAATGTGATAGTGCATCACTATTGCATTATGATAGAGGCGCGGTGGGTGTGGGATCTAAGTCTGCCGGGGAACTATTTATTTTCACAGACAGACAAAGCGCTTCGTTGTGTTCCTCTTAACTAATAATGTCTCAGTAAATGTCTCACTTTACATTAACATAGAACATTACATTGTACAATTACCATTAATATAAAGATTTTCTATAATTTGGTAAAGTGTATCAACAACTTAAAGCGAGCGAAGCCGCGCATGTGTGGCTAGTTACTTATAAATGTTTGTTAGCTATTAAAAAATTAAATCAGCTTCACACTGTATCCTGCACATAGCAGGGTATGCAGAGGGAACCAGAGATACTCCGTCCCCCACTTTCCGCTAAATTTATGAGGCATTGCGTTTCGAGTGGCGGAACTCACTGATGCGTTTCGTCTCGACGCCAGAGCGAAGAAAAGAAAATATACATTTAAATAAATATTTCAATGTATATTCAGTCCGCGAGCGGGGATCGAACTCACAATCGGTCACGTATAGACCACTGCGTCACGTTAATAAAAGTTGACTACAAATATGATCTGTATACAATCCGCAGAGGAAATCCATAAGTTCATAGCGGAACAGCTGCAGACGTCGCGTGTGCCGCTCTGCATCAACCCGCAGTCGGCCGCCTTCAAGAGCTTCGCAAGGTAAGGCGACGCGCCGCATCCGAGACTAGGTGATTTCTTGATATAACCTAAATGTGCCTTCATTTGTGCGGTCGATGATTTTTTGAGTTTGGTGTTTTTTTTTAATTCAGATTGTTTTTTTTTTTAAATATTTTTTTTCTAGTATAGTAAACGTTGATTTTATTTCACTTTGTTTAAATTCAAATTGTTTTATTAAATATAATAGATACTTGGTTTTATCATGATAAAACCAAGTATCTATTATATTTCATTTCTTGTTACACTGAGAGATAATTTTCATTCTTTTTCTAATATTAATATTTACTCAGAGATCAGTATTGATATTATTTTAAATATATCTTTAAAATGAATCATCGACTGTTCAATTTTGGCATTTTTTTGCTGCTATTTAGCGACCACCCCGCACCCATATTCGGCCACGCTACTTTTTTATTTTTATGACGAGAAGACAATATTGATTTGAGGACGTTACTGTACAAGTGGCCTAACCTAAATATATTCATCTGATAATACTGTTTATTTATTTTGAATATTTGTTTGTTATGGTGTTGATAAATTAAAATGTTGTTCAGTTTAATATCAGTTCGGTCACTTTAATGCAGACGACCTCATGTGTGTTTATAAAAAAATACGCTTAATAATTTTATTATATTATTTGTACTATTGGTATTCGATTTTGTAATAAAACATTGTCTTCACGTCACCAAACGATAATAAAAGAAAGAACGAGCCTCATCACAACTAAACGTGCTATTAGAAGTACGCCCGTTTGAATCTCGTATTGTTCACGTAAAAATAGTAATTTACATGTGACAGGAAATAGCGATTGTAAACGGTGGTCGCAAACCAAACGAGATACCCGCAAGTCCCATCCCAGTAGTTGATATTTTTTAGACTCTCCCCACCCATTTTGCATGAGATTTTTACTTTTTTCCAATTTTTTAATAATATTATTTCGCGTACCACCCCTAAACCACCGCAGTTCAAGTATCAACCCTCTTGAAACACGGTGTTTATTAAACGTTTTTGCTTTTTTTTTTCTCCGTTAGAGAGTGTAGAGCGGGTTCGAAAGCAAAAGTTTGTTCCCCTTTCAAGACTGCGGCAAAAATTCTGCTGCTCTCGCCTGTGATATTTCTTTGCGCTGCCTAGCGTAAGTCCAAGCGCACGTTGTGTTGTCCATTCTATGTACGTTCGAAAAGGCAATTTTGAGATATTATACAATAAACTGACTAAATGTCGTTAAGAAAATGGCCTAATACACAATTATTTTAAAAAAACACGGCCGCGGCATCAATTTAATATAAATTAATGATGTAAAAATTATAAAAATTGGAAATTGTTTTATATTAAACTTAAATGTGTGAGTTAGGCCATTTTGCTGCCTGTCTCTAACGTTTAAATTACATTGAAATGGGTACCATTTCTTATATTTATTATATTAAAAACGTACAAATATTTAGTATTTTGGGAGTTGAATGATTTACTCGAGGGTATTTGTTGCTTTCACGAACGTATGACGCTAATTTCAAAAGGGTTGATCGTTGGCTGTGACGTCGTCGGCAATGGTTCCGTCGTGTAATGCATGATTTTTTTGAAAAATCCAATTGAAACATGTGAGCGGTCTTTATATCTAAATATTTTTTTTAATTTTGTCAAAAAAAATACATATTGAAATAGTAATCTTCATTTAAATATTTTTTTAATCTTCAATTTTTTTTTACAAACCCGTTGAATATTAATATGCTTTTTTTATTGGTCACAATATAATGCAGCGTATGCTGTTTCACTTTTTCTTCTATAAATAGCTTTCTTTTTTATTTTATTTGTACATTGTATGTTGTATTTTTTTCTATTTTAAATACCTTTTTAATTACATATGCAGATGAATAAAAAATCTTTTGTCAACTCAAAATTTTGTTTAGGAAAAGATATAACGACCGCTATGTCTCTAAAAAAAATGCATTCAAAGTGAAGGATGTCATGTGAACTTGTCATAAGTTATATTATTTCATTTGTGGGCCTATTTTTGTTTGGAATGAAATGTCGATTAGCAACTGCTTTCGCCAACTATCGAATTTAGATGATGTTCATAATAATTGATATTTTTCTATATGATGATTAAATATGATGTTCTATAGAAAGCAGTTGCAAGCGTTGTCCTTCGGTCCTACTCCGTAGTGCATGCGTCTTCGTAGCGACAACGACGAGCCGGTTGTGGTGGAAACGTAGTTAAAACCGTAGTTTGATTTGTGATGCAGTTTTGCCGTTCAAGTCTTTATTATCATAGACAATTTACGATTTAATATATCGATGCATGGTCAGATTGTCTGTTGGATTTCTTGATTAAATCAGATTTTTACTTTATTTTTTTTGTTGGTTTTAATCAATATAAAGGAATATTTGCATGATATATGAAATCCAGCATGCATATCGGGTGTGGGTATCGCATACATTATTCATACTAATAGCATATATTTCGGTATATTCAGTTCGACGGTCGCACACCCGTCGGAGTTGCCGCCGTCGCCGCACCAGTGGGAATGACGCGAGTCAAAGCGCGGCTTCGATAAGAAACGCGCCATCTACACCGAAACGCGATAAACGATTGTATTTGCAACTGTATAAAGATCGAATTCCGTTAAACGTATTTCAAGAAATTGCTTTTTAGTGCTTTTTGTATGGTTCAAATGATGCAATATAATATTCGGTTTTCGAAACCCTTTAACACTATAATTGTCAATATTATATATCAATTGATTTATTTGTTCATTTTGAAGTTAAAAAATCGATTTCACAATGTCGATTCACCGATACGTCGGTGTGTGATGAAAACAATGAAAATATGCCACGACACGAGTTATATAAGTAATTTCTTGTAACTTAGAATATAAAGGAAGCTTGGAAAGAAGTGCGGCTTTCGATGGTCAGAAGTAAATTAGAAACAATTGTAAGGTAAAAGCTTTTTAGGTGTGAATGAGAAATATAGGGATTGCTGAATTAACCTACTGTTGGAATAAAACAAAATATTTAGTTTATTATTCGACGTACCAATTGAAATTAAAGGAAAAACTAAAATAAAATTTAAGTGAAAATTGCCCGTTGAATATATGTATTAGTGAAGATAAAGGAATATACTTAAACTATATATATATTTTACCATAATTTAAATATTTGAAAAAATAAATGTTGATCTTAGATGCTTGTTTAACTTGAATATATGAGGAGCATATGCTTCGGGCCCAGCTGTCCTTAAAATTAATATAATTGCAATAGAAATCTTACGATGGTTTAATCTGGTACAATGACGTGACTGTCTTTGGCAGTCTATTATTTACCAGTTCAGGGATAGTTGACTTAAATCTTTACCTTACTAATACAATATTTATTAAAAAAAGGACCGTAAAATAGTAAATCAAAATGGACACCTAATCTAATATATTGTTTGAAATTTAAAAAAAAATACAATTGTCGTGTTTTAGATTATAATTAGGTTACGATTTCTGTATATACTATAAAGTTAAGATCAAAAGAAAAGGAAATAACAAGGCAAAGAATATTGTATAATATTTAGGTTAATATTAGCTATTAGTGATTTATGTAAACTAGGACAGCTCAAATTGCTTTTCCTAGTTACAATAGTATGTGGATTTGTTTTGATTTGTTAATACTGTCAGTTCTTCACTTAAAAAAAAAACAGTAGTTTGATGTGGAAGGAAACACTAAAATCGAAATATTTAAAGAAATGTTTCCATTTTAGACCCACAAATGGGGTAAATAATATTTTAATTTAGCTTTTAAGAGCTCGTACGAAATTTTCTAGTAAAGAACTTCAGTATCGATTTTAAATACAGACTGTAGACTTCAATACAACGAAAGGAATTATATAAATATTGGAAGTTTAACGATCGCTTTCTAGAAAATATGTATGTAGATGGATATTATTAAGCATTCGTTCAACACCGACTCTATATAGCCATGTAAGGTTCTAATTTCGTAGTCATCGTATTTGGTTAAGCAATAAACATTGCAATACATACTGCATAATTATAATTTTTCTTTTTCATATATTCATTCTATTATTATTTACACGTAGTTTATAAAATTCATTTGTAAATTGTAAATTTACAAATGAATTGTAAATTTTAGCTACGTTGTATATGTGTTCTGTGTTTATAAGGTTGTTTACAGACGGTTTTTTTCCTTAATTAATTGTGAACCTCGATTATCGAGTGTACGCGTATTTACATTTAACATAAATTTTCTACATCATTAATTATTAATGTGATTTCGGTTAACAGAAAATAATGCCTAAATAAATAAATAACCTAGCTGTGGCAAAATTTTACTAATATTGTTTAAAGGTAGTTTTTCTTATTTTCTCTGTTAAAACCTAAATTTGTTGTAAAATCAACAAAAAATTATTTAATAGTGAACACCATTGTATGTAACTTCGACTGAACATTTGTATAATTAGGTTATTGTAGTTTAGAAACGCAATGAAATAGAAACAGTCGTTGTGTATATTGTGTATAGTTCATGACACACACAGCATTTATAGATTAGTACTGCGTGTCAATCAATGTGCGTATATTTATAACTAGAATTATCCAAAACATTAATTTTAAGAAATCTGTTAAGAAATTAATAATTTCATTATCTTCGAAGACAAAAAAAAGGTTCTTGGTGTATGTATCTTTTATTAAAATTAAAGTATTGGATGTTTCTAGACCTAGTTTGCTAAAATTATAAATGTATGTACTAGAATTAGTTTGTGTGCGTGTCGACAGACGTAGCCTTAAACTAGTTCAAAGTTATATAAAGTAATATGTGTATATAAACTTAGTTCTAGAATTAATTCGATTGAGCCGTTAATAATAACCCGCACGATTGACGTTTTTTATATGCCGTTGTAAAGTTTGGTTGAAAGATTCATCGCTATACAGCGGTATGTGAAAATACGTTTGATGGTACAAAAGGAAGCGTTTCTATTATATGGTTACATGAGATTATTTGTTATATGTAACGAAAAAATATTGCTTAACTAAGTACCTAATACTTACAAAAGTAAAATTTTCTTACTATTTACAGTTAAGGATTTTTTTCTTTTCTTGTATCTAAAGAAAATAGCATTAAAAAGGATTCATGATACAACTCTTTGTATATACAAACATATTTTATAAAGTCATGTAACGATATAACGGGTTCGCAACGGACCCACCTTGCCTTAACTCAGAAAACTGTCACTGTGATTCGTTAGGCGTAATTATTGGACACTCACACACTGTGTGATACACTCTTTGTAATAAAAATCCAGGGGATGTAAACATTTTATTATAAAACCCAACATTTTTCGTGTTGAATTTACAAATATTGTTCTATTTCAGTTCAACATATTTGGGTAAAGGCAAAAGGTTTACATCCCATGTCTTACTTGATAGGCTTTGTAATCGCATACAATTAGTTGGTAATAGATTAAGCAGATGCGGTCGAAGCGTTTAGACGTATGTGGGATATTGTAGTTGTAAAGTTTTTGTCCGCTGTACATATATATATTGCTCTGGCATCACGCTTCTTGTGTAATATAACGTAAATAACGTATCGCGACTCCAGACTTTCAGAGATCTCGTATAGTTTAAGTTTGTCTACGTTTCATTATTTAGTTAAACGCTGTGGATTTTAGTAGTCAAGGCGTTGGAATGCATTTTCTTTGGTTTTCTTTGCGTCTCCCCCGCGTCTCCCCCGCGGCGTCAGAGGTACGTCGAGCTGGGGACTGTATATATTAGGAAATGTGATTAATAAGACTTGATGTTTGAGCCGCTGCCCCATTTTTTGTGTTCTTTATTACTATTATTATTATAAAACGAAAAAAAAAACACAAAACAGATATATAGCTTTAGGTATTCTCGCGTAAGATTCATTTAATTCTTATTTACCAACATGTAAATATTAGATATTCGCACTGACAGTCGCGTTTAAGTAAACTAGGTTATAAGTTATGGCTGTTTGGTTAAAGCCCAAAACATGTTCACTTTAGTGACGTTCGCTTCGCGTAAATAAACGTAAATGAGCGTAAATAGGCGTAAATAAACGTTCACTATGTATAGTTTCATTTTGTCAAAATATTTTTGTCTTTTATTTTGACATTAACAAGAAAACAGATTCGGAAACGGAATGTAAATATATTTGTACCGCGTTTCTGTCTTGCATTTTACCATATGCGAACTGCCAAAAGTAATGTATTTTTGTAGATCGACCGCACGGATGTTACAACCTGTCCGACCATTTCACATACTGTGTATACTAAGAGATCATCTTTAGACTCGTGTCACAGCAGACTCAGTTGATTGTAACGTAAGAGGTTTTATAGTTTCAATTGTTCTTTGCATTTATACTCTCGTAACAACGACGGTTTGGTGACGGTGTCGGTTTATTTCTGTTTTATTTGACCAAAATGAATGTTGTCAAACGTCAATGAAATCTCAAATAAAAAATATTGTATGTAAATGGTTGACCTAGTAATTGTTACTGGATATTAATCTAGAATAAGTATATGTATGTATGTGTAAATGTGTCTAGGTCTACTTGTGAACATGGTTAGTATTCGAATATTCGATTTATTGTCGGACTGTAATTGATTCGCTACCATCAATCGATTATCCGAAATCGATATCTCAAAAGAATTTGGTTTAATTTTTTTTTCATATTTTTAAAGAGATTAAAGTTTAAACATATTCGCTACAGTCGGCAATAAATAGTTTGTCGGATGATGGCAAGACGGTTTGTAGTTATCTGTGTAGTCGGTAGTGTAGTGAGCCCATAGCGATGTAACACCGGGGCTCGACACTGTAACAATAAACTGCATAAATATGTATATGAAGTTTTATTTATTTCATTACCTCTACAAAGTTTTTTTAAAATCGTAATAAAACATAAACATATATTATTATTATATTATTATATTTCTTAAATAATTTCCTTATTGTTACAAAAACTGTAATTTTTGTTTTGGAAAATATGCTACAGTATAGTTTATATTGTTAATTGGTTCATACGAGTACATTGTACTTATACCTAATTAGTTTTCCTTGTTTTGGAAATATATATCAGGAGGATATATTATAAAATAAATGATTATATATTAACAAGTAACGGCCTCGAGCGGCTTCACCCGCTTTGACTATTCGAATATTTATTAAATACATTTAAGAAATTTGTTTTCACTTTTGGGGGTGAATTCTAAAAAACTATAAAACACGTATTCAATAAAATATTTTTAAGAGTTTAAATTTCAAATTTGATAAAAATCAATGTCTACTTAAAGGTTTTTCTTTTAAAACCTTCAACCTATTTCTCTCTTTTTAAGATTTTTCAAAATCCCTACTTAGTGGGTGTTCATATTATGAAAATAAATATCTGTCCAAATTTCACGTTTCTATCATTAGTGTTTACGACTGTGTGCGTCCTCAGTCGCTCAGCGTGAACATCTTTAATATATCGCAACCCTAGATCAAAATAGTTTCAACTCAAAAATCTACTTATTTCATATCAGTTTCACGCTGTATCCCGCACACAACAGAAACCCACAAAATGTGCTGATATATTTAACTAAAATAATATAAACAAGGTTAATGTCAATTTTAATGCAATTTTGTTTTCCTGTATGTACAGGCGTCCCTCGTATAACACGGTTAATTCGTACCGTGCTATATCGAAACCGTGTTATTCGAAACAAGGTATACCGTGTAGTATCG
>JBAIZZ010000343.1:113079-140622 GCA_037355905.1 Heliconius aoede | reverse complement strand
TGATGAAATACAAAAATTAAAAAATACAACAAAAAATATATTCAATGTGGGCTGAGGGCTTTTTGTTTAATAATATTTGTACTCAAAGGGATTTTTTTATCTAAACAATCTTCTATCCATATTATAAGAGCATGTTCCATTTTTACGATATTTATATCTCTTTTGCGGGACACACGTTTTGCACCTTGCGAGCAACCAAAGGCAACATTTTTTCTAATTTCGCTTTCATTTTTGAATATTGTTCGAATAGTAGCTTCGTTTAAATTTAATGATTTTGCAATCGATGTAGGTTTTTCTCCGCTTTTTATACGATCTAAAATTGCAATTTTTTCTTCGAGTGAAATAAATTTTCGTTTAAATTTTTGCTTCTTGATCTTGTCAGACATTATCTAAATTTAGGGTCCAAAATAAGATTTACAATAAACGTTACAACTTCATTTTTTACATACCTCAAATTAAAATTATTATGCACTTATAAACTTGCAAAAGAAGGCTTTTTTACTACGTACTTTTTACTTTACTTTCTAAAATGTTAAAAACAAAGCAAGCTAAAACTTTATCAACTTCATTTACAAAGGACAAAACGCAAATGTACTTTCACTTCTCAAAACGAAATGAGATATTTTTTTGTAGCAATAAATTTGTGGTATTCCCCTTATTGAACGGAAAAAAAAATTCAAATTTTCAATGCATATTTGTTATTTATTTCAAAACCCTGTTTTACCGTGTAATATCGAAACCGTGTTATATTAATCTCAATTCTTGTACCGTGTAATATCGAAACCGTGTTTTACAAGTACCGTGTTATACGAGGGACGCCTGTATTTAGTTTTCCTGGCGACTAATTGATTGGATGCTTGCTATGGCAATTATTTATATAAAATTTGAAATTGATAAAACTTAATGAAGAATCTTTGAATTATAAGACCTTCCGTCTTGCACATATTTTGAATTGCCAATATAAACTACTAATATATATTGGGCATGCTATAATAAAAAAAAAAAACAATATAATTAAGCTGAAAATATATACAATGTTGTCTCTTCACGTAAATTTACTTTCACATTTCTATAATTCTATCGAGAGCAGTCGTGGCGCAGAAGCATAAGTATGTGTCGTAAGTGCTACAACCCGCCAAAATCTGGAGGCATTGCATGTGGAGTGGTGGAACTCAACGCCTCGCTTCACCTTGACACCAGGGTGAAGAAATGAAAATTTTAAATATTTCATTTCCTTGATTGGTAATCAAACCCACAACCTCCTATGCCGCCCTTATGCCCTTGCACCTCGACTGCCCTCGAAAGGAGATATATTGTTTATAATTCATAACAAACTTTGCCCATTTCTTATCGCTAATTACAAGAAATAATATGTTTATTGGATTCGCTCTCAGATGTTTTTCCCACACGTTTATTATTAACTATATACGTTACATACATCGAATGATAAGTGTAACTCGGTTGACATGTATTTGTATCACGCAAAATATTTAATAATATTTATAATACTTATTATTGGTAAGTTAAATATTTATTAATTTGTAATTTTATTTTATAAATTTCTTAATAATAACTTAGTTTTTTTTACGTAGGTTCATATGCAAAACAATATAGATTAGACTACGTATACAATCGAAAACTGGATGCGTTTTACAAGTTTCATATAGAAAATGTTTCTTTCATCCGCGCTAGAACCATATGTAAGATTGAAGGTGCAAAATTTATGATACCGTCAAGTGAAGAAGAAATATCTTTAGCCCATGGAATGTTTAAACAGTTCCCTGATATATCAAGTTCCGCTTGGATTGGTGACAAAGAATATGAGTCTGAGGAGCAGTCTTCAGGAAGCTATTGTGAGTAAGGCTATAATATTTTTACTTTAATTTAAAAAGAAAAATTAAATTTATATAGATTTGCTAGAATTAACGTACTAGCTCAGAGGAAAAGTAAAGAAAGTTCGTCACCTGGTAAATAATTGACCAGCATTGTCTGTTTAATAGTGGAATTCAAAGCTGCGCTTTGTCTCGACACCAAAGAAATGTTAATATTAAATATTCCATTTCATCGTGAAATAATCGAACCAGAAGCTGTCGTTTAACGGTCACGTTTGTGCCGCTGCGCCACAACTGGCTTAATATGTTATATTTATTTTTACAGATCGAAGCTCTTTCACTAACCCATCATACCCAACTGCATATTTTGCTAGAAAATGCAACGTTATTACAAGGGACGGCGATATAATGAACACAGAGTGCTATAAGACGTTGCCTTTCTTTTGCAAGGTTGATGCTGAGGATGCATTTTACGACACCCTGTGTAAAGTGTATGGAAGAGGTGAGACTTATAAATAGTTATTGGACAATGAAAACAAAAACCTTTACTTACTTTATTTATGTACTATATTAACTTTATATAACTATTTTATTGTATCAAAATGTCCTTTATGTTGCTCCACAACTCCCTCTATATTTTAGTGTTACTCCCATTATAATCTGTTCAGCTATCCAGAAGTTAGCCCGTATAAACAGAGACTCTCTCACTGTAACCCTTAACAGTGAGTGAGTAAAATTAAATAATTTGATACTAATAATGTAATATATGTTCAAAAATTTCTAACATATTCAAGAATTGTAACTAAGAATAAAATATATTTTATAATTACTAAAAGATATTAGTAATAAATAACCATTGTTTGCATTATCATGTTAATATACAAAAAAAAAAGTAATTACCTAAGTTTTTTTCAAGTTAAACAATTTTAATATTAAAAATACAGCGTAAAGGTGATTTTAACGCACATGCTACTTCTTTTACTGTAACTTATATTTCTCTTTTTTTTATTCAATTCCAGACTACCATTACTATGAAAATGTGGGAAGTTGCTACAAAATTCCTCGGATCGCCTATTCTTGGAACCAAGCGTACGATGAATGTTACAACGAGGGCGCTCATTTGGTTATATTGAACTCTGAACTAGAACATCAAGTGGTACAAAATCTCACTAAAGAAGCACCTAGTATTACTGAAGTTCAAACAAGTTGGTCCTTTTACGCAGGAATTAGAGCTCCGATACCAAAAGACGGGGACCCTGTTGTATATAAAACCGTATTAAGTATGTATATTATTATAATTTTTGTTGCTTCACCCTGTAGCCCGCACGCAGCAGGGTAGGCAGATGGAACCTAGTGTTATGACAATACGTTTCTCATTTACCACCGAATTCTGAGTGACGGGATTAGGAGCCGAGTGTGCCATTTATTGGGAAAAGTAATTGCAAAAGAATTACAACTTGTACCCGTTCTGTAGTAAAATGTAATTTGAAAACTATTTCAGATCAAACATTAGAGGAGGCGGGTTACAGTCAGTGGTCCGACAACGAGCCCAACAACTACCAAGGGAAGGAGTACTGCGGATCTATATTCAAGAACGACGGAAAATATAATGACCTCGAGTGTTCACACTTTTATGCTTTCATTTGTGAGAAAGAAGTTGCAAATGACAAAAAGTCATCCATTGGGACTTAAACAAACGTCTTTTTAATTAATTGACAGAATATTATTATCCATTTAAAAATGTAAATACCATTCGAATAACTAATTTATAAATTTTCAAATTTTTAGGGTTCCGTACTTTTTTAAACATAAGTGACATTTCACTTATGTTTGTCGTAGTAGTTTTGTACTATTTCAGTTATTGTTCATAATCCATACATATTTATTTTACTGTAATATTTTTGCTATTTTATAATAAATATATACAATGAAAATATGCTGTATATTTGTTGTCATCAAAATCTTCTTTTTTGTAGGACAATCTAATAAGAAACATTTTTTTGTTTATAACACTGTGTACTTTATACTTTTGTATTGTATATAATATATTTTATATTATATAAGAAAATTTCTTACATTTTTGTTGTCATTTTAAATTTGTTCAGTAATTTTTTATACTATAATATATTTTTTAATGATATTTTTGTTTGAGAGTTGCTAGAGTTATTATTGTTATAAAAATTATCTATTAGAGTTAGAAAAAAAATTCATTTTCCAACTTCTCGTCTACAGAACATATTTAATTGACAACTACCAAATACAGGTACATAAAGCTAACTAATGCCTAACAGAAAGTTTTACTCTGATTACACAGTAGAATTATATTGATATAGTATTTTTTCTCTTGTAGGTGTAATGTGGATGTCTATTATATTCTCAGGACTTTTCTGGTCTACACAAGACTAGTATTGTGCTTTACGAGGTTTCAAGTAAAAACAATACATTTTTCATTGGATAGTTTTTATTTATACATAATTACAAAAAATTGTCTATTACAGAATAAAACTTATACAAATATTTTATCGCGATAGCTGATAGGTGTTTGATAGTATCTACATATATGGTTTTCACTCTAAATTCATACTTTTACATTATATTAATATCGCAATGTTACACTTTTGTTTGTATTTTTCTCAAAGATGACACAAAAATATATTATATCTTCTATTTATTTAATTTTCTTTACTATATTTACTGGTTCCGCTCTGGTTGCGATGCTATAAAGAAATTTACATGACTTACTTAGATTATTATATTAGGAGATTATTATAATGAAAAGATACTTACTGTACTCCTCCTCCTAACTGTCTTCCTTAGTTCTTCCAAGTTCTTTTTATTCTTTCTTTGGAAACAGTTATACTGAAAATAATATATTGTGTATTTTTATTTTTGTGTTTTTAGTCTTGCTTAATATAATTATGTACTTATGTTCTTCTACAAATATTGGGTATTAATTAATTATTTATCTCTTCCAAAAGTAAAAAAAAATAGTTATATTTTACAAATTCATTATTTTAATTTATATTACACAAATACTGTTTTTTTTTTACTTGAATATTTGTTTTACTTGAATATGAATATTTTAATTTATACAGAATATTTTTATATAATAGTAATATTGAGACAGACATGTGTAGACATCTCAAAGAAGGACAACGACTAACTGCAAACGAAACAGCGCAGCGAACTGTCTCCGTTTCCTCGATCTAGGTAACAAAGACAAATTGCGGTGTGGAGTTGCGCTGAATAACCTAATTACGTATTAGGCTACCTATATAGAGCTACGTAACAATTTACATTACATTATATTACATATAGGACCATGGGTGTATCTAGAGACATTTTCCTGGAACTTTTCTTTAGTTTTAAACTGATTTTATTTTATAATAGTTTTTATTCTTATTTTTTATAATAAAAATTATATAATAATATAATAATAATATTTCTTTAGTTTTTATTCTAATATAATTTTCCAAGCTTTTTTTTGTTGGTTATAATTCTAGAATGGACACGGGTCAGCCGCGCCCTACTTCCATTGCTGCGGCTATGCAAAAATTAAAACTGAATATCATAATATAATTAATACTTTAAACTCTCACCTCTCGTAATATTAATATCACTATGATTAACAAAGGTAGTGCTATAAAAATAGAAATTATCCACACCCATGTGGGTATGAGCGTAGTTTCCAATAGAAGTGTGGTCGTTGTACTGTTAACAAAAAAAACAAAGTTGTTAATGTTAATAAAATACACTGTGTAAACAAGGCGATTGAGGACTCAATTTCCCTTCGGGTAAATAAATTATTTTGATTTTTTTCGCTCTATTAACAAAAGAAACCACGGCTATAAGTTCCAGCACTCAACATACAATGTCTCGAAAATTCAATGGAAAGTAAGGGAGTGCTTTGCACTAGGGCCCTTCAGGGGTTCTGCCTTTAAGTGAATTCTGGAGGCATTGAGTGTTAAGTGGCAGACTAACGCCGCGCTCGGCGTCGACACCAGAGCGCAGAAAAGTAAGTATATTACTTCCAGTGGAAATCGAACCTACAACTTGTCACGTTTACAGTCGCACTTTGTGCCTCTGCGCGACGATTGGCCTTATAAATAAATTATTAAATCGGTATATTTAGGATACCTAGTTCAGTATTCATACATATGTATTTTAGTTTCGAACTTACAAAATCCTGGGAAGAAATGTCCAAATTTATTTAATAGCATGCTTAAATAATTTTCTTAAACTGGTAACGCGTGCAAACTTTTTGTTTATTCGGATCTTAAATTAATTTTGTAAGAATCACATTAAATACAAAGAGAGTTTATCTCTGTCTCTCTCTAGATGAAAATACAAACATTCTCGTCGTTTATCGCACAAAAAGCACGAAACATCTACATAAGAGTAACAAATGATATTGTTTATTTAATACAAAACTGTAATAACACTCGCCTTATAGTTTTGATATACATTTTATTGTCGTTGCTCGGTATTTGTAGATCCATACTTGTAAAAACAGTCCCGTTCTCCGTTCTTATTGCTCCTGGAATAAAATAACATCGTGTTTGAAATAAAATGTACTGTAACGTTAGCATGTAAATGCAATTTTTTTTTAGATTCACGCTGTATCCCGCATATAATAGGGTAGGCAGAGAATTTTGCGTTAAGACTAACGCTCCGTTCACTTTTCGCCAAATGCGAATCGAACCTACAACCGTCGCGTTTTCGGTCACATGCTTGGGCCACTGCACCACCGCTCTTGGTGAAGACAACTTGACTTGAACTTGATATTTTTACGTATATATTTTCTTGCCTTTGTCGGAAGTAGTCGGTAAACAGAATTGACTCGTATACCTATTCTAATAGGTACATGAGTCGACTCGAAACCAGAACGAGTAAATGAAAATTTTAAATATTTCATTCCTCCGATTGGGAATCGAACCCGAAATCGTTGCGTTTACAATAGCTTGAATGTGCAAGTGCAGGGATATAGTAAGATAAATAAATATACACACCAAAATTATTCGGCAGAATATGTAAAGGCAATACTATAGACGTCTCGCTGCTCCTCGGTAGCATGCTGAAGTTGCAGACCATACGCACGAACTCCTCGCTTTCTCTTTCTTTGTTGATAGCACAAGTTTCCGGTAACGTGTCATTATTATCTTTTTGCTGCGTCTGCGTCTGCGTTTGTAAAAGTTGTTTAAAATAATAAACAAACTTTTTAAAATTATTATACCTTTTTTTGAATTTGACATAATTAATAAATAAAAATTACCTTTTGTCTAATTACGTGAGGTAATTTATAAATTACTTAAATTTAGTTATATGAGGAGCAGTTTCACACTTTTTTCCGCTCGGTAGTGTACAGAGGGAACCTAGAGTTGAGACACTCTGTTCCCCATTTTCCGAAGTTTCTGAGACATTGCATGTTATGTGGTGGAATTGAAAGTGCGCTTCGTGTACCAGAGTGGGGATGATACAAATAAATTAAGTATTCCCCCGAGCAATGTTCGAATCCATTACCATCGCATTTGCAGTCAATCCCATTGCACCACTATGCCTTAGTTTTTTAATTAAAGGAATGTTTTTATTTTGATTTTGAAGTTTTCTCTCTATAATTGTGGAATTACTTTCGAAACTTTCTGTGAAGTAAATAATTACGACTAACTACATATAATTGTAATGTTTACCATTTTCGGCTTGCTATATTGAAGATAACTTTTCTTGAGTAATGCAATTTCGCACGTCACACCTATTAAATCTACAGGGCCATTGTTACATATCTGAAACATGCATTAATAAATTGAATATTTGTTTTTAAGATTAATAATATTTTATCTAAAAAATATAAAAGTCGTATAAAAAATATGGTAGTAATATATAGGGAATAATTTCTCCCCATGTTTCCCTACACTCCCTGACCAACTTAGCTCCGCTTAATAGATTTATGTTTGTACGTTTCAATTTATGAATGAGAACTGCATCTCAAGATAGATCTCAGAATTGATGGCGATTTATAAATACGAACCCAAGTAACGACGAGTTTTATTATATGCATATACATGAAGACTTACAGTGTAAACATGCTGAAAATGTTTTCCATTTCTAACGTCTTGATCTGTGACGTTTACAACTTTGCCAGAGCTTGAATGTCTGAAATGCAAAATTATTAGGCGCTTTGTTCGTTCGTTTGAATTTGTTTATTTTTCTGATTCACGCTGTATCCCGCATACAGTAGAGTAGGCAGGTTTTGTGAAAAAAAATAAGCTACTTGAGTTGTTGTGGCATATCTACGCGTGGCATCGTAGGTCTCAAACGGTTGAACCGATTTTCATCTAATTTTTTCAAATATATAGCCTCCTTCTTTTCAAAAATCGGTTAAAGTTATTTTAGCTTTATAAATATCGCTCGCTTAATACAAAAAAAAAAAAAAAGAAATAACAATTATACATTTGAGTAATATTTTTCGCTCTAATAAGGACATGTTATTATTATGAAAGGCAGAAATAGGCTTTCGGTGCTTTGAAATATGAACTATTTGGTGTTTGACAAAATATTTCAACCTAATATACAATTATCTTATAATTGGTAAGCTTAAAAATACATCTAGTCACCGTTTGTGGTTATTTCTGTATCTTTTTAACAAATACTTATTTATGAAATGTGTAGTCGTAGTGTAATTCAGCTTCACCGCACAACCTGTAATATCTTCAAAATAGTCAAATAGTGACGAACGTAGTGACAAAACACTATTTTATCAATAACTTACCCTATAATGTTGATGTTGTTGAAGGAGAATACTAAGGGATATAAGTAAGCTTTGCTTTGTTTCGTGCCATCGTCTCCACTCCGGCCGTAGACGTCATAATGAATATCGATATTTCGATCATTATTCGTTACCGAGTTTATTTCGATTTCAATATCATTGATGTCCTAAAGGAAAAACATCATTAATAGGAAACCGGAAACTTAATAATAATCAAGCCGTCCTGACGCAGTGGCACAGGCTTGTGATTGCAAACGCAACGCTTGTGGGTTCGGTTTCCACTTGGGGGTAACGTTAGTTTCACTTTGCCTCCCCTGGTGTGACATAGTAGATGTGTCAGACTGTTCAAGGGAATCAGCTATTACTAGTTACGGTTTTGATTCCCAATCGAAACACAATGATTATATTTAAATGATTTCCATTTAGTCCAAAGCGCGGCGTTTAGTTCCTTTACTCAATGCTATATCTCCGAAATCCGTAGAAAGTGAAAACTGAAGTTTTACATTATATTCTTTTTGCCTATACTGCTTTAATAAAGGCAAATGATTTTACCCAAGTCTCCCCTCGCGGTATCCATCTTGATGGTTTACATATAATCTGTTTTCCTGTAACGTTACGGCTGCACTCGGCGGGCATGGACCTGATGGACGCGGACCCCACCGTCACTACCGCATACGCGTTATAGGCGCTCTCGCCGGAGTTTGTAACGGTCAAATTGAACTTTTCGGTATTTTTCAAGCCAACTTGGTATGGAACTCTGTGAAATTAAATAAGTAAGTTAATTTTAAATAGCGACACGAGGGCCATGACACTACGTTCTCCACATTTTGTCTGAATTCGAGACGTTTTATGGTGAGTGTCGGAACTCAACACTGAAAGTATTTCATTTTGTCTAGTGTAGACAGAATACACAATCACTTTGTTTTCGGTTAAATACTGTCCATGACGAAGATCTCGATTTCGATTTTAGCTTCACGCTGTATCACGCATATAGCACATCTGCTACAACACTGCGCTTTGCTTTATTACCAGAGCAAAGAAATAAAATGAAAATATTAAATATTTCATTTACCCTAGCAGTATCGAACCACAACTTTAGCTTTAGCACTCACACGATTGAGCCACTGCGCCATGACGACTTAAATGACACATACAATTTATGAATTATATCTGTTATTGATTTTAGTATTTTCTTCAGCTTCACGCTGTTTCCCGCACACAGCAGGGTAGACAGAGGGGACCTCGGTGTTAAGACACTCCGTTTAATTAGATTTTAGTATTTTATATTTAAAATACTTAAATTACACCTACGTCATTTCATTCGTCATTGTAACATCCAGATTCGGAGTACAACGTCCATAGTGTAATACACAATTTGCAACCCAAAGAGACTCTTTCAAAGAAGTAACACTTCTGTCACTTAGTACTGCAGGAGAAGTATCGTCGCTTGAAGATTTTAAAGCAGCTGAGATGTCCAGCTTGATGTGTTCATCGTAATTACCCTCCTAAAAAAATTAAAAAAAACAAATTGAAAATAATAATAAACAATTAAGAGTTAAAGTAGCCTAGCTGTTTTCCGTCCCAACTATCCATTTGTGTTGAATTCGTATAATCTACACTGATATCATTTTATTTTCTTTGCGCCTGCATCAGTAGTGACTGGCGAGACCAACGTGGTTCAGTGGGACAACGTATATCTGTATGCGCAATTGTAGGTTCCATTCCTGTTTGAGGGAATCCATAAAAATAGCCTAAGATCTTTTTGGATTTAAGTTTAAGGATAGTATAGGTATAACGTCATACTTTGTTTAACCAGACAATTAACGGTTCTGATTGGTATCGGTCACCAAAATAATATTAAAATATGATATAGATTTAGATATGGGTAAGGTACAGTAAAATACATACGATTGGTGTAAAAATAACATATTTTTCACAAAACTTCTGCAAAGGCTTAATAATTTCCCCCTTGTTTTTTTCTAGTTTTGCAGTGGAATGAGACACGTCAACATTGATCTGGATTTCTGGAAACAAGAAAAACTCAATTTCTTTTTTTTGTTACAAATGTATACATATAATATATTATTATCATAATTGTTCAGTTCGTGGAGAACGAAGAGCCAAAACAATAGGTTCCCTCTGCCTTCCTGTATTTGGAATACAGCATAAACCTAAAAAAAAAACTCTAGATACGTTTCTTAGCAGCAGTCTTAGCCAGGGAATATCTAATATGATACAAATTCTTTTTTTTAAAGACGACAATAATACAGTAGAAGGAGGACCTCGTGATGTATCTATCTTTCTCCGTTCAAAGGTTATCGCTCATAGAGATATACCACTGTGTATAAAGCTTTTTTAAAAAATATTTAGGTACTTACATAGTTTTTAGAATACTTACGCAATATTAGGTCGTTGGGTGGATGTGTTACATTCAAACATACATCGAATTCATAATATGAAAAGTTCGATCGAAGCTGAAAGTAAATTAAAAAATATAAATTCTCCGAATAATCTTGTTTAACGAATGAGTCTTGTGATATTTAAATAGAAGTACCTACTATGGAGTTTCAGAAGGCTTAAAGTAAAATA
Source organism: Heliconius aoede (assembly GCA_037355905.1). Lineage (NCBI taxonomy): Eukaryota > Metazoa > Arthropoda > Insecta > Lepidoptera > Nymphalidae > Heliconius > Heliconius aoede. The sequence continues at coordinate 129,438 of JBAIZZ010000343.1, read as the reverse complement.
TTTTTTTTAATTTGTTTTTCTATTTCACGCTATAGCGGCGATAGTGTAGACATAGGGAACCTATTTTTAAGATATTCCTTTCCACAATTTCTGCTGAAATTTCGAAACATTGCGCTTTGCCGTGTGGGCGAGATAATTAAAATATGAAATCATTTATATTCTTGAATATAATGTTTAACATGACAATTTTACGGTTCGTGGAAATTAAACACACAATTGTAATATAATTTTTTTTTTCATCATTTAATTTTTTTTAATTTACTACTTGTTTATGTAAAATGATATTTTTTATAGGAGCTGAGATTTTTATAATTCTTTATTACGTTGTGTTTGTAAACATGATGGTTGTGGATTCAATATTTATCCGGATTTAAATTATTTTCGTCTCTTCGCTCCCAATAAAACGTGACTTGCTTCGAAAAAGTTTCGAACTAAAGCGCGGCGGTGAGTCAACACTACACTTAACACGAGAAGCACTCGATAATTGGGGAGAAAGAAGTTAACGGAGTGTCTAAAAGTTCAAAGCTTAACCGGCTATGTGGAAAAAACGGTGAAGCTAAAAGTGAGTTTTCATGTAAGTACCTTCAAGTTTGGGTGTATTGTGTACAAGTGGATGGTGGTCACTGGCAAGCATTTCAAAATGAAGGCGCGGTTACTTAAAGGCGCGCCGACGCCTAGATCTGTATGGAAAAAAGTGTAAACAAGGACTGTGTGAGAACACCTTTACATATATCTTTACAGATATATATGAAACATTTCACGCCAGCCTCCCGTCAGAAACATCGTAATAAGTTATTATTAATTATTTTTTTAAATGCATACGTACTATTACATTCTTTTTTATGAGATTTTGGTACAGGAACCAAACTGAAACCAAATGAATTAAAAGTTTCCGGTTGTATCTTCCGCCACCACGTGTTGCCCGCAAGTATCCCGAACCCGGTGTAGATGTACACCGCCCCTTTACCTTCGTATGGTGCACCAATGGCAAAATCTAAAAGCAAAAATGTTTTTACTTTACGTACATATAAGGGTATACGCAGCACACATTCACATTCTAGAGGCAACCTAGTGTTAAAACACCCCTTTTTGCCACCGAGTTTTGGAGGCATTGGGTAAAAATGAAGCTACTTACCGTCTATTTTATCATCATCCAAGTCCCCGATATTTGCTATAGAGATACCAAACTGACCACCGCTTGCAGTTCCATTTATTATTCGCTAAAAAATTATATATTGTTGTTATGAAATGATAATAATAATACGATTTTAATATAATAGTAGAACTGTCAATGTTGGTAAAGCCTTTACAAGACCTAAAATAACGGCGGCCACGACTCGCCACCGCACTGAACAATGTATGTTATTAAAATACCTTTAACATAATTCTCGTTTCGTTGACAGGTACGTATACAAACACCGCGCCTGTGTTGTACCCACTGCCCGCCCACGTGGGCGCCCCCACCACCAGCGACGAACGAGCGCCTGTCAGACAAGCTGAAGCTAATGCCGCCCCATACATAGATCCCACTTCGCCACTATCAAGTTTTTCAATAAATGCCAATGTTTTATCGAAGAAGAGTATCTGTAATCATTTTTATTTTATTAGAAAATTAGATTTTTATAAACTTTAATAAATCTATATGTGGTTGTTGCGTTTAACAAAGCGTACACTTCTTTCTTCACTAAGATAAATTGGAGAATCTTGACACAATTTAAAAAAAAGGTTCTAATCAATTAATAATAAAAGTATTTTTTATTTCTAAAGTACAATTAAATAAAAATGGAACATTTTGTGACCATCATTTTCTTCAATCCGAAGAAATAAAAGTAAAATTTTACATTACCTCCCCTTCTCCATGTTCCCCATATGTGGTACTCACTGCATACGTAATAGATATATTTGATAAAAAATATCCACTTGCAACACTGTACCCTAAAATAATAAAATTAAGTATTGGCTTTCTCTGCACTTTTAGAATACTCAGAATCTGAGGGCGTCGAAGCGCAGTGGCACAAGCGTGTGACGAAACGCGACGGTTCTGGGTTCGATTCCCATTTGGAGAATGAAATAATAAATATTTTCATTTCAGTGACAAAGGTAAAGCGCACCGAGTTCCGTTACTCAACGCGCCATATCTCGAAAATTAGGCAGAATATTAATTATGGGGAATGGAAGCGCTTAAATGGGGAATGTAATGGGGGCTTAATGTCGTAACCTTAGATCCCCAAGTTCCACCTGCTTACCTTGTTGTGTGAGGGAAATAGCGAGATTATTTCGATTCGGTAGGTTTACAGCGATCCTCGCTGTATCGAAATAATCTCACTCGACATAATCAAAGTTAAAAAATTGTAATATTTTTATTTTTTCGTTCCATCGCGAGATTAATTCTGCCAATCAACAACTCAGACGAAGGAAGTATCTCAACACTAGATTTCTGGTTTCCCTCTGCCTTGCCTGCTATATAGGGGAGATATAGAAGTGCATACTAAATAAGACACCAGCTGTGGCAATAATCTTTTTGAATCTTATCTTCAGATTTTATTTATATACCAACCAAGATTTAGTTTGTCCTTTATTTTTGCTAATGTTGGCTCAGTGGTGTCGTCGTGATGAATTTTTAGACCACCTGCAAACAAATGCATTTGAAAATACGGTTATTTAAAAATTAAGCTTCTCGCTCTATCCCACATACAGGATAGGCAGAGGGAGCTTAGTGTTAAGACACTCCGTTCCCCACTTTCTTCCGAATTTTTTGCAGCATTGTGTGTTGAGTGAACTGAACGCCGGGCTTTTGCTTTGGTGCGAGCGCGAAGCAATGAAAATATTAATAAATATAAATTGTCCAGTGGGGACAGGGGAACCCACAACAGTCACTCTCTGTGCACCTGCGCCACGACGGCCTGATATAACTATATGTAGAATCATTATTTCATTTTACAATGAGAGACTTATTTTATTATGGGACTATTTGTGTGAACATAAACATAATAATTGTATATAATATGAATACATTTACAGTATATATATACACACAGATACGTACTGTTTCTTTTTCTGACTATTGCAGGACCACCAACCAGCACTTGGTCAAATTTATCCACTTCTAAACTCCAACCGTAGCTGTCAATACCGTAATCTAAGAATCAGAAAAGAATATTATAAAAAATCAATAAATCAGTTTCACGCTGTGTCGCGCACGCAGCAGGATAGGCAGAGGGAACCTAGTGTTGAAACACTGATTCCCACTTTTTGAGCCTTTGCCTGAACACCAGAGCGAAGAAACGAGTATATAAATTAAAATAAATATTTCATTTCATATTCTCGAGTGGGGATCGAACTCACCCGCTCTGGTATTCAGGCAAAGGCTCAGAAAGTGGGAAATAGAGTGTCTTAACACTAGAGTCCCTCTGCTTACCCTGCTGTGTGCGGGATACATCGAGAAGCTGTTTTTTTTTCTTAATACTTACTGAATTCCTTTAAATTAGGTTTTAATAACAGAGGTAGTTGAACAGGTAAACTGCTGTTTTGATGAATCTTAACACATTTTCCTGTTGTAACAGTATATGTACCTGAAATAATACATTAAATAATAAATATCTTCACTCTATAGAGTTCGGCAGAAACTGGGGAATGGAGTGTCTTAACACTAGGTTCTCTCTGCCTACCCTGCTGTGTGCGGGATACAGCGTGAAGCTGATTTTTTATCTATACTCTACATACATGTAAAATATATGTGTTTGTCTGTGGTCACAGTATTATTAGTATTTAAAAATAACCGTGTATTTTCAAGTGCATCTAATTATTTACACAACACTTAAACACAAGCAAGCAATTTTAAAGATGTTCTCTATATCTGTCTGGACAGATTTTTATAGGACTTTTACTGAAAGATAGAGGGGGCTATGGGAATGGTTATCCTGTGGGATCACATATAACTAAACTTTTTGAATAAATACCACATTCACCTTGAGCAAAGTTAAATAAAATCCCAATGGAATTCCCTAAACGCTACCTATTAGGTAGCATTAAAAAGTTATTTTTTTTTTGTCTTTTCAACTGCGTGGACTTCTGACCTTTCACCTGTATTCTTATTATTGACAGTTTGTTCTGTGTAACCAGTTGTATTGTTATCGATATTACATACGAGTATATCTACAGGAAAACAAGATGAATTTTCGTTCAAAACCAAAATATTATTTAGCTAATGTGAAAATGACTCACCATATATAAAAGGAGCTCGCGGTGCACATATCTGAAATTTGAATTGAGGATAATTTTAATATAATAAAGGAAAAAATACGCATACGCTATGTACGCATGTATATACGCATATGTTATCAAACGTTTGTTTAAAACGTTGACTAGACAGCAAACTTTATGTTTTCTTGCTTCCTACCTAGAGGGAACCTAGTGTTAAGACACTCCATTCCCCAGTTTCTGCCGAATTCTGGAGCCATTGCGTGTTGAGTGGCAGAACTCAACGCCGCGCTTTTAAGCAGAAAGTTAATAAATATTTTATATATTTTTGACCATTTATAGATTTAGATCTACATACCATTGCATTTTGTTGGACAAATCTTGTTCGTATACACGAAATTACCAAAACATTAGGATTAATAAAAGAAATTAAAGTATAACTTACAATTAAAAACGAAGATCCCTTTTTAATGGTCGCTCCAAACCAGTTTTGCATTTTATATTTCTTAGGTATATCTAAAACGGAAATTTATTTGTTTATATTGAACAATTCAAAATATATATAATATATTGGACAACGTCTTTTCAATTCCACTTGAATAACTGTGATCTAAAATGACTCTCGTCTTTATTTTATCATCTAATTACATTGCGGGACCGTCATGGACTGATTTAGTTTTTTTTTTAATTAATTTATTTATTTATTTATTTATATTTTTGTTTTAAATCAAAATTTAAGGGCTTTGTCGCTAATGCGAACATGTCACCCTGGTAAGTTTGACAATATATATATATAAATCATATTATAGTATACATTATATACAATAAATTAGGTATAACAAATCATTGCCAAATCATAAAGAATTTTGGCTTCCTCTGAAAGAGGTGAAGCCAAAACAGCATTACAGTACCCAATGTCCCGAACTCTACAGCCTATTGTTTTTCTAAACGCATCGTTTCGGACACATTCCATCAGTATGTGATAGACATCCTCCACTGCGTCAGAATTACAGAAGTCGCATTTAGACGTTGTTGCTTTACCCATTAACGTCAAAATCTTTATTTCCTGGTATGTGCCCAGAACGAAGCCAAAGCGCTACAATGGATCTTTTCCTGTTCAAATCTTGATTGTTTATCCATGGTGACTCCAATGGATGTGGTTGGATCGTTTTGTACCAGATACCCTTTTACAACTATCTTTTATCATAATGCTCTTTCCATAACGAATAACACATTTGTTTAATTTTTGGTATAAAATTAGTGTAAAAGGAAGATCTGTTACTAGGAATTCCGTCAGATATTGCTTGCCTGGCTAATAAATCAGCAATGTCATTGCCCTCAAGACCTATATGAGATGGTATCCACTGAAAAACTACATTCTTTCCCAAAGATCTTAATCTCAAGATATTATCCAATATAGTGTAGGCTATCGGAGTTCCTCGAAATGTCGAGTTACACCGAGCCAAATGTTGGAGCGAACTTTTAGAGTCTGTCAATATTACTATATTAATATAATCAGTTGACTCAATATATGACAGAGTTTCTGCTATGGCGATTAGCTCAGCCTCCATTATATACACACTGGCATCTATCTGAAATTTAATGGGTAGTTTTTGTTTGTAGTCATAAAAGGAAGCCCCCGATCCTTCCCTATCCTTAGAACCATCTGTAAATATTTTGTTATTTAGATTTCGAAACGCGATGTTTTCGATCCTCGGGAAATGGGTGATATATTGCACTTTGACTTTATAACACAGAGTGCGGCGTTGAGTTCAGCCGTTCTATATTGAAAGTAAAGATTTAAGTGTCGTGACAGTGAGTTCTTTCTGTTTATTCTTAATCTGGGACAAAGCGTGAAATTGAAACAATAGCTACATACATAAACACAAATTGGGTTAAGTGGCCAACGAGAATCCGTTAGGTTTTTTTTTTAATAAATATTTTGACAATACTCCATTCTGAATATAATTATAAAATTATTAGGTTTGATTGTAAAAAAATACTAATAAAATCTTACGCATTTCTGGTTTTACGGATAGAGTAGTTTTGTATAGTGCGTTGGAATTAATGGTGTATTTGTAGATCTGGTTCTCATCATCCCCTCCCGGTGCAGATATGTAGAGTCTGGAGTTGAAAAAGAAACAAAATTATTTATATAAGATTTATTCTAATATTATAAAACTGATAACTTTGTTTAATTGATCGTGCTTATCTCAGAAACAACTGGTTAGGATTAGAAACAATTTATTTGTGTTTAATAAATATAAAATACAATTCCACCATCCACAGTTCCTACGACCAGAGTTAGTTATGTTATTTTGGAAGCTTAGAATGTGCAAAATACTTACATAATTCTTAAAAATAATGCTATATATAGAAATTAAAAAAGGAGTACAGGCCGCCCTCCAAACAGGTCGACCGACGACCTAAAGAAGCGGCGGGAATCCGCTGGATTCAAAGGGCGCAGGACCGAACGGAGTGGTGAGCATTAGGGGAGGCCTATGTTCTATGTTTTAAGAAGTTTGATTTGAGGCTTTATGGCAACACCATAAATTGGTCGTGGTACAAGTTCAGACTAAGTAGTGATGGTTTATGTGACCACATTTTTTGGCTGTCTGCATACAGGGGTAGCTAGAGAGGTAGTAACCTAGTGTTAAAACACTCTGTTCACAATTTGTCACGTCGGGCTTTACCCTGATACCAGAGCAGCAGTGATTTAGTAAAGTAATTACAGACTATGTACTCACTCTTCATTAAAAAATCCTATGCTATAGCCAAAGTATGAAATATTTGTAGGTGTATATAATATATCTGGATTTATAACAATCATATGGTTCTCGTCGTAAACAGCTACGACCGTAGACAGCCAAACATGTAAATATATTATAAGTAACGCTCCTGAAAATATTCACAGTTAATATTTGTATAATAAAACCGTTTCTTTTTTTTTCATTTCATTATATGTGATGATTTTAATATGTGGAATTTAATTATTGATTGTTACACTTTTAAAAAAGAATATCTAGATTGAAAAAAAATTTGAAGATATTATTAATAATATACATATCCCTTCTGTAGTAGGTACAATGTTATGCTTGTTTACTAAGTGCAGGATGATATCACAGGTTTGAAAGCAATAATCCTTAGTTAAATTATCCTTAAATTATCTTCTTAAATGAAAAAGTCTTATTTCCTACAGATGACAGAATTTAAAAAAAAAGCAAAATGACACTGAAATGTTGATAATATCTTTGACGCCATCGAAGTGCCTTTGTCTGATCGATAAAATCTACATATTTCAGAGTAGGCACAGGAAACCCAGCATTAAGATACTAGTTTCTCTCCATTACACTTTATTTTTTGCAGCTCAAACATGCATTTTTATAAGCTTTATTTTTAAAAGTTTTTAATTGACTCTATTTTTATAATCAGATAAGAAAACCTTAATTTAAACCATGTGAACTGTAGATGTTTAACGATAAATAAATATATACCTAAGGCTCTCCTATAAAGATATTCAAAATGAAAAAAAAATCGATGAAGTAACATTAAACTATAATACCTTAAAGTACTTACTCATGTTGGTTGTATGTATTATAAAGTAGATCCTTTTTTACTTCCTTTTCCTTTTTACATTCATTCATATACTTGACCGTTATTTTCAGTTTATTAAAAGATTCACAGAAACAGAATTTATTAATTTATAAAAAATTAAAATTGGTAGATTCTTTCACTTTTGTAGGCGTTTGCAACGAATTTTGTACTTCATGTGTAATTCTAGAGAGACATGTTAACTGTTAGACGTTTGTTGGAATTATGACTAATTAATTAATAATAAGTTAGTTATATACCAACACTATAAATACATCAATCCAATTATTATTTTAGTTTTACCTTGTTTTTTTATATACGTTATATGTGTTATTATATATAGTTGTTTTGTTAAATATTCTAACGCGATTTAAATATGTCGAATTTTAAGTATATAATTATGTATCTATTTTTATAATAAAAGCTGAACTTGACCCTTTTTTAATAATTATATCATCATAAAACTCGTCAATTAAATGTAGGTTAGCTGATAATACCTTAGGTGGTTATATTGAACGTTTTTGATGATGGAGCCAGGACCTGAATGTTCCTGTGTCAGTGGAACGTTCAGAGGATACTCGTACACCGCTCGAGTTTTAGGTTCATACATATATAATTTATAGCTCCGATATAAGCTGGGTTTTTAGCTTTTTAGCTCTTTTAGGCAAAGATTAAGCGATGGGCAGTCGCACTTTGGAGTTAAATTAACTATGCTATTTAAGTGTATCAACATGCATATTATTATTTATTTATTTTATATTTTACTACATGCTGTTACAAAGTGTTAGGTTCTTGTGTGATGTGTCACGAGGTGTCATGATGTAAGTAGTTTTTATAGTTAATTTGTATTGTGTCTTTACTATTTTGCTATTCTTATTTCTTTGTATATATTGAGTAAGTCAAAATAATGTGTAATCTGAATTGGTTTATTATAATTGGTATACTCTACTTTCAACTCTTCAGCGATGATGGTTTCCGGCTGGAGTGCAGGCATTTGTTTAATTTTATTATTATTTTTTAAAAAAATACTTTAATACTGACATCCAATGTATGTATAATAATGGTACGTAACTGTTACAAGCAGAAAACATAAAGAACTTCTTTAAAACAGTGACGTGAGCCTAGTCGTGGCGGTCAATCGTATAAATCTCTGTAAACATAATGGTAGTGAGTTCGAATCTCACTCGGGGGAGTGAATTATTAAATATTTGGATTTGTTAATATCATGAATTATTATTATAAAGAATTATTAAATATTTGAAACTTGTTCTTACAAGCTCCCGTAATAAGCGGGGAACTGAGGGTTTTAGCGTGAACGTAAAAATGAAATACCACCAAAATGTAATTATTCTATGTCAATATTTTTAAAACTTCTTTTTCTTTAACGGCTTTCCTTGGAGGTAATAGAGTTTCACATTAGACGTTCAGGACCACCAATTTGCCATTTATTATTTGTTCTTTTACATAGTAAATAATAACAACTCAAAGATCTGTTCTAATTATCGAAGATCCCCCCGATATCAGGAAGCGGACGTCTTCCGAGCTCTTCCGACTTGTAGTTGCGCGTATACTTTCACGCATCGCCGTACGACTCTATAAAAATTATTTTCTTTTTATATCTAAGTACTTACTTTTGAAATTGGCATATCCCGCATATAGCAGAATATTCAGAGGGAAAACGTAGTGTTAAGACAATCCGTTCCCCACTTATTGCTGAATTTTTTGCCGTGTTGTTAGGTGGAATAGAACTCCGGGCTTTTGCTGTGGTGCCAGAGCGATGAAATGAAAATATTAGGAAATAATAACTCATTCCCCGATCACCCAACCGTCGCATTACAGCCTGTGCCACGACGGCCTTAAGTACTTACTTTCGCCTTAACATAATAATTTGCTGAAGAAAAAAAATGTTTTTTTTTTTAAATTATATTTCTACACTATTACTCACATACATTATAATAAAATAAAATTACCATACTCTGTCGGTACACAGATTTTCTCAATTTCACTAATTGATCTTTCTTTTTTCTTCTCAAAAAACCAGTCTGAAAAGGAAATAAGAATAACATAAAAGTTGACGAAGTATATGTGTATATTGTATACATATATATTAAATTTATACACTATATAACAATATTTCTTACTTTATTTTACTACATAATTAAAATTATCGTATTTATCTCTGTTGCTTCTATGGAGTAGTGTGATAGCCTGATTGTAAACGTAACAGGTTCGATTTTTATAAGGGGAATAATTATGTTTAAATTATGGCCATTTCCCCGCTCTGTTAGACAAGTTCAAGTCCGCCGATCAACCCGCCCCGAAAGTGAAAGTGAAAATATTGTCTTAATATTTGGTTCCTTCCGTCTATCGCATTAAATGGGAAGAAACGTAAAGTTGCTTTTTATAGTTATAGCTTAATATAGATAAAAATATATATTAAAAATATATATACAAATAAGTTAATATATACCTTATAAAGAATAAATCCAATAATAACGACGAGTATCAAACCGATAATGGACGATATAATTATAACCCACAAAGGAACATCACTTTTTTGAACTCGCAAAATTGTTTGAAGGCTGTAAAAAAAAATATTGTAAGCCGATTTTCCTATGCGCTGCGGTACCTAACGCAACCTCGCGCGAAATCGAGAAAATAATTTAATATAATTTTTTTATCTTTTGAACTAATTGCTTAGTTTGTCGTAATTTACCAATTTTATCAAGACAACTTATATTTAATACTTACCTTGAGTATATATTTTGTTCTTTCAAAAATATATTTATTCCGGTAGACACAGTGAAATTGTTGTCATACTGACTTTTATCTAAAACAGTATGTTTATTTAAAAATGCATTCTCAACATTATAGGGTTTCGAAATAATTAGAATTCTTATTTTGGTTCCTTTGTAGGTTCTTTGTAGGTAAAAATATTTATTTTTAATTTCAATGCTTTTACTATTATTAAAAGTCATGTGTGACGGTAAATGCGATTTGTTATGGTTTATATCAGTACTCGAATAATTAAAATATTCACTTAATTTATTCACATTCATAGCGTCGCTCTGATGTCGAGGCAACGCGCGGTGTTGAGTTCTTCTACTCAACACACAATGGTTACAAAATTCGGCGGAAAATGGAGAACGGAGTGTCTTAACACTAGATTCCCTCTGCTTACCCTGTCGTGCGCGGGACACGAAGCTGATACAAATATAAGAAAATAGACAGCTACCATACCTATAACATTCGGTGGAATTTCAATAGCTATAGCAACAATGACTTTATCACTTATCCTCAAGTCACCGATGTGACAGGCCACGGTAATGTTCTCTTTCGTATCGTTGGCCTGAAGTATAGGACACTCTATAAGCGACGAGCCAGTATTGATCTGGACAAAAAAAAAACCGTTAATGAAAGATGCCTGATTCCCATTCGAGAAAATGCAATGACTACAGAATTCGGTGGAGAGTGGAGGAAGGAAGTGTCTTAATGGGAACATAGTGTCTTAACACTAGGTTCCCTTTGCCTACCCTACTATGTACGGGATACGGCGTGAGCCTGAAGCTGAAGTAAAAAAAATAGATTAGATCATCGTTGTACATTTTCTATGAGAAGGGCGAGCTCAACATACAGGCATTGTTACTATATAAGGACGTAAATTTGACTTTGAATAGCTTACCGTAATAGCCGATTCTGAATATTTAACGAAGGGACCATTTTCTAAAAATATTTCACTCTGCACGTTGATCCAGTTAGTTTTTCCATTATTAAGAAGCTGTTAAATAAATTAATATATTATAATATATTATATTTTTTAATAAATCCAATTTCTATAGAAATTAAAACTTTTGCTATTTTAAATACATATAGAAGAACTTCTTACTATTAGTTTGTTTTAACTCTTTTTTTAACTCTACCTTATATTAGACATTTAGCATTTTAGGCAAAGGTAACTTAGATTTAAGAATGTCTATTACCAAGAACCGCCCAATTTATCGACATGTTTTGTATTGAGTGGAAAAAGAAAATGAGAGTGAATTGAACTAATAACAGTCGCATTTACAGTTAGACAGTGTGTCGTCGTGTGTCGGTCTTTCTAGTTAAACGGTAGTAACAAATTAACATGGAATACGTTTATTTTGATATAGGTGCATATATGTATATTACTTACATTATAACGATGTTCTATAATTTTTCCATGCTGAAGGTCATTCATGGTCATGTTAGTAATTTTTTCAGGAATAATTTCTCTGAAATAATGTGGTAATTAACGCATTTTGTAAAAAAAATGTTTTAAATTCACGCTATAACTTGCACATTGCACAGCCAATGGAAGGAACCCTCAACCTAGCGTCAAGACACTCCGTCCTCCATTATGACACTTTCAGCCGAATTCTGGAGGCGTGTCGAGTGGCGGTAGCCAAATACAAAAACCATGTATTCTACTCACCCTTTAATGAAAACGCCATCGTAGTCACTCAATAATGAGAAGGTCTCAAAGTGCGTTTTATTAGTAGATAGATCACTACAACTGTCGTATAAATCGTACGTAATATCCAAAGTATCGTCGAGACTAGTTAAGTATGTAGTGTCTATTAATATATCTTTTAAAATCTAAAACAAGTAAATAATATGTAAAGTATTTTAATGCCGAATTTACGTCAGAATACGAGGGAAGGGAAATATCACAAGTTTACAGTTGCAAATGTTTAATTGTAATCATTTTTTTATATATAAATTTGCTTTGCTTCACACACAGCCAAGGTATTTATAAAAAAGACATAAAAGACGAGCGAAGAATGATAGAATTTTTTTAGCCACATGCCGTGCCGCATGTAACAGGGGCAGGGGCAGAGGGGAGCCAGGGTGTAAACTTCTTCCGACTTTCCGTCGAATCCTGGAGGAATTGCGTGTTGATTGGCAAAAAAAAAACCCGAAACCTTTCACGTTTACAATCACACATGTGTCCTCCTGCGCCACGTCTGGCCTCGAGTGAGAGGTAAAAGTAATAATATAAAAGAACATACCCAGTTACTATTACTTTTTAAAGGTAAACGAGGTTTGCAAAGCAACTTGTTAGAAGACTGTGAGGAGCACTCTTGTGGGTATCGTGAGAATCGTGCTTTAGATATAGATACTAGAATGCACGGGCTATAAGCTGTATCACCGGAATTGCTTATAAATAGGCTGAGGGTCCCTTCATCTGTCGAACCGATGATGTAGGGTTTCCTATAATATATTAATTTATTTAATATTCAGAGTTATTGATAGTGTATATAATATTATTAAATAAATTAGCTTTATAAATTTTGGAAAAAAAGTTTAAATAAAATTATGTAACTTAACAAACAAAATGTAATGCTATAAGGCATAGTATACTAGCAAGTGCTACAAATGCATAGATAATATAGAAGTTATAAATTATACGAGCCTAAACTCGAGCAGTTTACTAGAAACCTCTAAGTAGATCCACTTATCAGGTCCTCTCCGTCATCAGATCAGCACCATGACATCATATTGTTGTATTATCGCATAAGCTATATATAATATATATATTGCTGCTAAATTTCCTCATGATACAATTATTACAAGTACATTGAATTATTTAAAAAAAAAGCTGTTAAAAAGTTTATTACAATATGGATGTATATCCTGTTATAAACATGAAAGTTTGTGAGGTAGGATATTTGTTCCACATTCACGTAAAAAGTACTGAACGGATTTTGATGAAACTTAACGATAATATAGCTTATACAACAGAATAACACATAAGCTACAATTTATATAAAGATTTTTATATAATTTTGCTATAATATAACTATAAGTTTAGGCGGGTAAAGTCGGATGGTAGTACTTACGTAATAGAAGAATTTGTAGACAGATCCAGTTTAGGCACACAACGGCCGTTATCGCAAATGCCCGTATATATAGAATTTTCTATATTCAATACACTGTTTTCACTTAACAATACTCTTGATGGTTTAAAATCTTCCAGGTCTAGTGGATTCACTTTTTGTTTGGCTGATATTTTATATGCCAACACTAAGTTCTGTTCTTTCTCCTAGAAAAATGTCAAACATTTAAATTTTACTTATATTTCTTCATGTTGTATCCCGCATATAGCAAAATAGATAGAGGAGACCTGTCGTCAAGATACTACATACGCTACTCTCTGAACCAATTTTCGAGACTTTGCGTGTTGAATGGAATTCAAGGAGAGAAGAGAAGGAGAAAATAATCTGTTTCCTCACCACTACACCACGATAGCCTAAATTAAATTGCAGTATTTAAAATTATTAATTTAAAAATACATACATAAGTAAATACTAGTACATTCATTTAAATTAAACACATTTTAAATTTCATATGAACATTTGTGTCACTGAACATTTGACTTTGCTGATGGAACTATGTAATATGCATACGATATTAAAAATAGTATATTGTATGTGGCTCAGTTGGAGAATACATTCACAAAACCTAGAGTTAAGGAACCCCCATCCCCCCTTTCCGTCCAGTTTACGAGTTGTTAAGTGTTGAATTGCGGCCGTTCAATGTGATGTTACCAGAACAGAAGTTCACCCCTCCAAGTTCCCCTGCTGATAGTGGTAAGTGGTAACGCCACATTCCGACATCAAAACAAGTGTGTTAAAATAAACATACCACAGTCAATGGTGTTTTAACACCAATTTTCTCGCAATAAGATGATTTTCTTGTTTCAAGTGACTGCTCGTATGCCAGATTAGATCCATCGCGTTCTAGCCTACTTAGACTTGCGTTTGGGTATGTGCTCTGTATTGTTATAATCAGATCTAAAAAATGAAAAAAAAAATATTATTAGCATACAATATTATTAGCATACAGATAAAATGATACCAGCGTGGCAGAGGGAAGTGAGTGTTAAAACACTCCCCACTTTCCGCCGAATTGCGTGAATGAGACATTGCGTGTCGAGTGGCGGAAACGTCGCGCTTTGTCTCGATCCAGAGCGAAGAAATGAATATATAAATTTAAATAAATATTCCATTTCCTCGAGGCGGGATTGAACCCACAACCAGTCACGTTTATAATCACACTTTGTACGCCTGCGCCACGACTGGCTTCAGGTATAGTGGCATATAATAAGAAAATAATTTGGCCAAAAGTGGTCAAATACATTTTATATCCCGTTACATAAGTTTGTCAGAGGGAGCCGAGAGTAGTGTAGACAC
This sequence comes from Heliconius aoede, assembly GCA_037355905.1. Classification (NCBI taxonomy): domain Eukaryota; kingdom Metazoa; phylum Arthropoda; class Insecta; order Lepidoptera; family Nymphalidae; genus Heliconius; species Heliconius aoede. The sequence goes on along the minus strand of JBAIZZ010000343.1, from coordinate 114,433 downwards.
TTTATTTTATTCCCTATTATTTGTCAAATTTTCAATACATTGCGTGTAAATGGAAATAATGTGTACGTATTACTCGTATGTATTTATATGAATCTATATCAAAAATATAATAACCTACCAGTTTCTATTTCTTGTAATTTCGATGGATAAATAATGTCAACGCAGGATTCAAACTCGAAGTATTCACCAATTGTGATGTTCTGGAAAAATATATAATAACAATGATGTTTTTAGCAGGGCTAGTCGCGGCGCAGGGGTACAAGCGTGCAACTGCAAGTGCGACGGGTTGTGGGTACGATTCCACTCGAGGAAATGATTAATATTTTCATATCTTCGCCCTGTTAACAAGACTAATCGGTCTTGAGTTCCGATACTCAAATTGGAAAACGGAAGTTCAATTTAACATATAAAACCGAAATGTCTTAATGAGAATGGAGTGTTTTAACACTAGGTTCCCAGGTTTCTTTCCTGCTTTTGGGACACACCAAAAAATATATTTTTTACATATTCAGGCGTTTCCCGACGTGGCAGTACAAGTATACAAAGGGAACCTAGGTACACCTTATTTACATGTTATCATACTTTTTAAATATCAATTCAAATTTTCAATGTTGTACTGGTAAAAAGTAATTTCCACTAACTTGTATTAAAAATAGAAGCAATTCTTAAATACTTGAATACCGGTATAGAACAATACTAGTACCTTAGGAAATACAGCTCGTAGCTTCACTGTTATAAATGCAAAACTTTTAAGCATGACTACTTTATCGCTGCTCGGTGATGATACGGCCAATTCTGTAAAGGAAAGAAAAAGTAATATTATCCCTTACTAAGAAAACGTATAAACGTTTGAACATAGCGGGATTTGAACCCCCACCTCTTTGGCAAATCCAGCTACGTTGAAATTTTTATACGTTCCTTTAGTAAGTATGTTTTATTTGGAATGGGTGGAATAACACTTTAAAAATGTGAAAAAATAACACATAAAAATTATACTTTACAATTCTTCATAGCTAAGCGTGAAATTTCACGCTGCATCCCACACACAACAGGGTAGGTAGAGGGAACCTAGACAGCGGACAAGCGACTAAGTGGAACTCAACGCCCCGGTTTTACAGTATTTTTATTATTGTTATTACATTATTTTATTAACGTCTATAACGTAACATGGATTTTAAGCCATATTGTTGATATGGAATAAGAATTAATAATTTACTTTAATAATAATTATTATTATTATTATAGTAGATTAAATAACTATTAAATCTATAATGATGATAATAAAAAGTACAGAGTAATGTGTCATCAGTTTCATTCTGAAAAAAAAAACAGGTTAAATGCGAGTCGTTCTCGT
>JBAIZZ010000343.1:80458-112979 GCA_037355905.1 Heliconius aoede | reverse complement strand
TTTTTTTTTTTTTGGTTATTCTATAACGTATATTCTTTTGCTACATTTTTGAGTCCATCTATGTATAAATTTGCTAATTATCGATATTGATATTCATTTACTCTTAGACTTAAAGAACACTAAAGTGATGTATAGATAGTAGAAGTTGATTTATGAGGCCGTCGTGGCGCAGTGGCACAAGGGTGTGGCTGTAACGGAACGGTTGTGGGTTCGACGAAGGCCACTCGAGGAAGTGAATTTTTTTTTATGGTAAAGGACACGGAATATTATAATACTAAAAATAAAATATGTAATACTAAAGTAGAATACGTAAAATATGATGTGTAACATAGATATGGATTTATTATTAGAACTGTTTTGACTGAAACTGTGATGGTGGGGAGTGGCAGTGCTTGTAACGTCACCTTTTTTTGGAGACGGACTGCCGGACTAACATAAGTGCTAGCTTCTATGTATTCTTTCATTATTTACTGATTATGTATTCTTTAATTTATTACTCATGTTAACTAAATATAAAATGATTTATTTGGATAGCTGCCAGTTAATGTGATAACTAAATTTTTACTTTGAAAAGAGCAACTGTAGATTTTCTTACCGGTTCTTCTGTGCAGAACTGCATTCCGAACCGGTGATAGCTTTTGGTAGCTATTGTTTATATGTTCACTAGACGATTCAAAGTGCTTACACTAATCTATTTGATTAATGAATATTTAGTTTTAAATTTGAGTTTGTTGTTTTCTTTTATCCAGTCCATAAAAAGTAGTTAAAATAATTCTATCAACTTTTCAAGTAATATGTTATTCTCATTATTGCCTCCTTAAATATATACAATATAAAGTATTAAGTACTTACATATAATTATTTTGTATTTATAGAGCGAAAAACCTTAAATGCTTACAAACGCAAACAGAACAGAATCATTCGAGGTAATATAAAATTGTATCGGTAACGTAACGTGGCCACCACCTATGTCAGTTCCTCAAATTAGACGTCTCGGACGCCCAAGGAAACTATGGCTGAATTTCGTGATAAAGAATTATCTTTACAGAACTGTTCATACATTTTTTACCTCTCTTTGGCGAAGAGCAGATCAAGGTTAACATTATATGTCTCTATAATTAAAGCTCTATCTTATTGTGCTCAAGAAATGATTACTTTAATTTAAACTCCGTCTGAAACAAAAAGCACATATAAAACGAACCCTAGCCTTGAAACGCAAAGCTAATCTAACTTGTTTGCGAAGTGACAACCGACTCGTAGCTTTTACAGAATTCAATTAAACTCTAGGAGAACAATTCAATATACCTTCCATATTTATTAAGAAATAAATTATTTTAATAAGTTAATTAATTACAGTATATGTCTAGGATATAGATGTATAGAGTTTATCAGATTTTGGTTTTAGATAATAACGTCACTCTGTCAGCCAGCCTGTCTGTCTGTCTGTCTGTTCGTCTGTCAAGACACTTTATCTCAAGAACGCTTTGAGATATCAGATTGAAATTTAAATCATATATTCAGATCTACGACCCGAAAACACATAATAACATGTACCTACTCGAAAGCCAAGTATATATCTCTATACTGTATTAACTTTTAATATTCCTGTAACCTATATTGACACAGGCAATTGATATAACCCACCTCGCACAATAAGTAACTTGTGAACAACTGTCACGTTTAATCCGCTCTAGTGTGTAGTTCCAATTAAAAACTTTTGATGAGAATCGAAACTTGCCGAACCGAACTTCTGCCAGTCTTTGTTACCAATTCTTATGCGTTTACTATTTGATGAAATGTCTGAAAGTAATGTAATTATTATATTATAAAATTAGCTTCCCACCTTTCCGTCTTCTCCGTTCTCCATACATGTTCATGTTCTCCGTACATTAGTTTAATAAACAATTCCTACCCTCAAAAAAAATATACACATAAAACAATAACGTTACCACTTAAATTCCGGCCAAGCATAAGCATAATAAGACAAAATTCTTTCATTAATTTATCTGCAATATGTCCCTACTTCCTCGAGCCCTGAAGATATCCTTTATAAACCCTTCGCATGAAATGTGGATGACTGGAGTAATATCTTACCGTGACAAGGATAGGTCAGCCATCAAATAGTCTAGAGTAGAAAGTTTAATAAGCGTAATGTTATACGCTACACGAGAAGCCTGACTTTGTCTGGCTTAAATTAATTTTGTAATATAGATGCTTTGAAACAAGATATGCTTCTGGATATTGATTTTTTAGATGCCTTTATACGTTAGTATGCCCTGTGATAAATAAATACGTCATGTTTACGCCATTGAATATAAAAAGCACATTATAGAAGCAAAAATAAATAAATAATATATTCAAGGCAGATTACTCGTACTTTAACTAAATGTGGGTGGAGGCAATAGTATACATTCTATCGGTATTATAATATTATTTATTTGTAGATTTTTCTTTCTAAAACAGCTCTTTTTAATAACAGCTTATTATATATAATTTTTTTAAATAAAATTAATGTAATATAGCTAGGTAGGAGGCAGCGTTTCTTGAGTGATCGAAATATTTTTGGATTTCGTACAAAAAGGGTATCAGCAGGACTTCGTTATTAAATCGCCAACATCCGTCGGTCAGCGCGTATTTATATTTTCTTGTCTTTATGAAAAAAATATTTTTTACCTTACTATATTTTACCATAATATCTATGAAAAGTAATCTATACAAATATTGAATCTATATAAGATTCAATGACGATGAATTCCGCCAGTCAACACACAATGTCTCGAGAATTCGGCGAAAAATGGAGAACTAAAATCTTAATATGAAAAAGTGTCTTAACACTAGGTTCTCAAGTTATCTCTGTGTCCTCTGCTGCGTGAAGATAAAAAATAATGACATATCTTAATCTCTTAGTTTAGTTTAACGCCATTGTGCATGATGGGGGCAGAAGTTCTTTTCCTTATACAATGCCATTTATTTTTACTGTGTATCTCTTGAGGCCGTCGTCACGCAGCTGTACAAGGTGTGACTGTAACGCAACGGTTGTGGGTTCAATTCCCACTCGAGGAAGTGAAATATTTATTTACTTTATATTTCCATTTTCTTCGCACTGGTGTCGAGGCAAAGCGCAGCGTTGAGAATTCGGCAGAAAGTGGGAAACGGAGTATCTTAACACCGAGGTTGTTTCTGCCTACCCTATTGTGTGCGGGATACAGCGTAAAGCTAAGAGTGTATCTCTTTGCATGCATTCTCCTATAAACTTACATCATGTATTTTTTAAGCCCCGATGAAAATAAAGGTGTCTGTATGTGGCATAGTAGCAACCAAACGGTTAAATCGATTTTGATTTAGTTTTTTTGGTTAAAAAGGTAACTTGATCGAGAGTGTTCTTAGTTATGAGGCAAGAATAATTATTTGTTTGTTTAGTTACTTTACTTTTCTATTTGCTTGTTTACTTTAATTTAATTCATTTGTTCTTTCGTTTGCTAAGAGATCAGTGCTCAAATAGTAGTAGCTAAAAAAAGAAAGTAAAACCAGATGAAAACACTAGTTTTACCAAAAAACTTTAACAATACGCCCATAATCTTAAGACGCTTCTAAATAATTTACATTTCAACCGCGGGTATCCCCCCGTGCCTGGCAACACCTACAAAGGATATTTGTGGCCGAATCGTTTGATGTTTTTGATAAACCGCTATAGAAAATAATAGTCTGAAGCTGTATTCCGAAGTAAATAATTTCGGCTTCCTTTGTTCGACCTGTTCGATGTTTTTAGACTTTGTGAAATAAAATCTTCGATCATATATTTATTTACGTATTAATTGAAAGAAAGATATTATATAACGGTATTATATAAAGGTATAATAATGGAACGATTTTTTCATTTGTTAATAACTCATAGGCTCAGATATTATTACATTCTGTCTCTTAATCTTACTAGATTAAGAGACAGAATGTGTTGTACTCAACAGAAAGAGCCCAGTGTTAAAACACTACGTCTTCACTTTTTAAATTTATTTATTTGATATACATAAAATAAATATATTATGTATGTTTATTTGTTTTAAACTAAAAGAAAGTACCCACCGCTACCACTTTGCAGGTTATCAGTTAAGTACCCGCAGATGCTTGAGATAGTTGACAATAAAACGAGACGCGTAAATTCTCTATCTACAATCGTTAACTAACTACGTAATTGTCGAGGCATAGAACAAAATGTTCTACGGAAATAGCATATATTCTTAATTCTATAAAAAATATTTATTGCCATGAAAAACATACAATTTTACAGCAATAGGACATCGACATTACAGTTGACATTATGCAAGAGGAGAGGGACTCAGCTAACAATTCTTGAGTTTTGACTCTCAAGCATCGCTATTTTTCAGTTACACAAGCTCCAAAAAATCTTAATGATTTTGAATTTTTTGTACCTTTAATAATTGAGGTCGGTCGCGGCGCAGTGGCACCAAGTGTGTCTATAAACGTGACTGGTTGTGGGTTCGATCCCCACTCGACGAAATTTATATTCGCCTAACATTTATATTCAATTTGACAATTTCTAATAACTTGACTTAAAGATAGCTTAAAAATAATATGAATAGATATTTTATAGCTATCATTAGATTAAACTTGTAGTGGATAACATACTTTACCAGTAACTGGTACTTAAATATGTGTATTATTTGAACAATTTTATCTATCACCATTGCTTATATATAGGGCCGGTTTTCAACAATCCACCATGAAAAAACTTACACGATGGATCTGAAAGTGTTTTTAGTATTATTTTTCTTATATATATGTGATTCACGATCATCTTATATAGATGAATATAAAAGTTATAAAGATTTCAAATATTACGTGGTGCGTGGCGATCAAAGGGGTTTGGCTGAATTGAAGAGGCAGATGTTGGCGAAAGATGTAAGAAAATTATGTGACATTATTGCATTTGGCTTTGCACCCAATCATACTCACAACGGGTTTGACTCTCATTTTAGGGAATGAAATATTTAAAATATATGTATATTTACTTTATAGCCTTACGCTATATCTCGCATATAGTCGGATATTCTTGAGGCATTGCTTTGAATTGGGAAACTCTACGACTGACTCGTCGATCGAGGAAATGAAATAATTAAATAATTTATAGAATTGAACCCACAACAGTCGCGTTAAGAATCGCATGCTAGTGTCCCTGCACCACGACGGCCTCACCTTTAACTTCTAACTTCAACTTTTAAAACCTCTTTGTTTTTCAGAATTCCGTCATTTACTTGGAGCTATGGAAAGACCACCAAGTCTTAATTGCTCCGGACTTAAATCCATTCTTTCTTGAAATATCTTCAAAGGAGAAATTAAACGCCACGCTTCTATACGAGGATATTTCTGAGTAAGATTTGAGTTTATAACTTGTTTATAACGTAAACAAGTTTAGTTCTTATTTTTTATACTTAAAATCTGATTCAGCATTCCATATCTTTAGTTTTGTATCACATATTTTCATTATATTACTAAAAATAGTTATATTTTTTTTAATTTTCAACTTTTTTTTTAAATAGCTTATGAAGATGTAAGGTCTGATGAATTTCTCCTGAAGAATAAATAACATATAAAAACCGGATGCATTTTTAAAATAAATCTGAAACCAACATCGATATAATTGAATGGTTTTATATGAAATAAAGTTTTACGTTCGTTTCATTTCAGAGTAATACAGTCGGAAAAGCCTATAAATTGGCGTTACAAAAAACAACATTTTTCATGGGATGCTTACTACGATGTCGATCAAGTATGCGCTTGCCTTTTTTATGACATGTTTTATTAATATATATATTTTATAAGTTTTCTTTTTTAGCTTCGCGCTTCCCACATTATCAGGGTTGGCAGAGGGAAACTTAATGAGAGTTTAATGTTAAGACACTCCGTTCTCCTTACTTTCCGTGAAATTCTTAAGGCATTGCAGCTTATCTAGTTAGTAGGCGGAGGTTACACGCTCAGTCAGTCATCATTCAGTCTTTGACGTTGATCACATATAGACTGATGATGGACTGACACGGTCAGTCAGACAGTAGATCAGTCCAACCAAAACTTCTGCGGATTACATGCTTACGTTTGCATTTTGCATATATATATCTCTGTGTATGTTTATGTATTATTTATATATCTCGTTATTGTTCACACTCAATCCACCACTTATTTGGCGATTTTCAAGACCTTAAGGTTGCCTGGAAGAAATCAATATTTCACCAATAACTATATATATAAAATAAAAACAATATAGAATCCAAAGCGCCTTAAGACTCGGTTTTCTTAACTTACTTTTTGGACTTGCCATATAATTATTTTCTGGAATACATCATTACCAAACTAGTTATCAAGCTTATAACATCAGCGTAATAAAATCTAGATATACGAATACCTTGCAAGTATGAAAAAATCTTATCCTGAAGTAACTGAGGAAATAATTGGTGGGGAGAGTTACGAAGGTCGCCAGATACGCGGTCTTCGTATTAACACTCCTGCGGAAGAAGGCGTAGAAAAACCAGTCTTCTTCATCGAATCAGGTCAGTATTTCTTATACATATAATGTTATAAATTTTAACAAATTTGAAATTTGGCATGTACACATTTTATGGTGTGTCTACAGAGTACCTACTAATAGAGTGTTTATCATATATATCTACCAACCCGTACAAAACCGGGAGATATCGCTAGTTAACATTTATACATATAGAGCATGAATCTATTATTATTAACAATCAGTTATTATTAAATATTGTTATCAAAAAAACAATTATTATCTAATATTATTGACAACCACTAGGTATACACGCCCGAGAATGGATCGCACCAGCTACTACGACGTACTTCATCAATCAACTGCTTACAAGTTCCGATCCAAATGTGACCAGACTGAGGGATCAGTTCGATTGGCGTATCTTCCCGACTGTTAATCCTGATGGATATCATTACAGCTATGTATTTGTAAGTATGTTTTAACCAATTTTTTTTTCACTTCACGCTTCATCCCGCGTATACAAGAGTAGGCAGAAAGAACCTCTCTCTCATCTCCTCTCCTTTTCTCTCCTGCCAAAAAAAAAAGAGGCCGTCGTGGAGTAGTGGTCAAGGGTGCCGCCCGTAAACGCGACGGTTGTGGGTTCGATTCCCACTCGAAGAAGAGAAATATTTCTTTACGTTTATATTTCCATTTTTCTTCGCTCTGGTGTCGAGGCAAAGCGCAGCGTTGAGTTTAGCCACTCAACATGCATTGCCTCCAGAATTCGGCAGAAAGTAGGGAATGGAGCGTCTTTACACCGAGGTACCGAGCGTGAAGCTTAAGCTGAAAAATGAAAATACAAATTATAAATTAAAATTAAATAATATACAACGCGATAAATTAAAATTAAATAACATTAAAATTGAATTGTAAAGGACAAAGAGAATAAAAAATCCATCATTCATTTTCGATTGTACCTCTAATTTCCAGGATAGGTATTGGAGAAAAACTCGATCTAAATCGCCAAACGGCTGCAGAGGAGCTGACCCAAATCGCAACTGGGACTATAATTGGGGACGTAAGTAATTACTTACATAAGTACTGTCACTCTTGTATTACTAGTTAGGGTTCAAGGCTCTATGATTAGAGAACCCATTTATTTAACCCATTTATATATTTAATAGGTTTGATTTTAGTCTTTTTATCTGCAAGGGAAAGGTTTTATTTGATAATTGCTTATATTATAGATTTCACCTTGTTAAGCAGAGTTAATTTTGTGCTAAGACTTCCAGTTTTGGTCTAGTTGCACTTATCAATTTACGAGGCATTGATTTTTGAGTGCATCGCACATCCACTACCGTCGCGTTTACAGTCTAACGCTGTGCCACTGCGCCATAATGGCCTCCAGATTTCATCCACTGTGTCCTAGGACGCAAAGTCAAGTCGAAAAACGAAACTAGAAACTTCACCTCTAATTGGAACCCATGCCATTTTTTTTAACTATAGCCGACATTTTCCATCTACATCACGTTAGCGTAGCATACAGCAATTGCAGTATAGCAACATATATATACGTTAAGTTGTAGAACTAAATAGAAGTATTTCGTTGTTTGTTTGTTCAAAACTAACAACGAAAATATTTCTATTACGTGTTCCAGGCACAAAGTTTGACATTATTTGGAATGTTAGAAATAAAGCAAAAAATACAATTTTCGATCGAATTCTTTTAATTCGATTCTATTAAGGTTTTGTTTTTATGTCGAGATTCTTCTTGAGTTCTTTAAACTATGACAAAAAAAAACAGATAATTATTGAACTGCACAATATGTGAAAAGAATAGATTTTGACGACATTAATGACAGTAAGGTTGAAATGAGGTGAACGTGATGATTTTTGTATAGAGATTTTAAGGCAATTAGATTCCGCCAACCAACTTTTAGATAACTCTAAATTTATGAAAAAATAAACGGAAAACACGTGAGCCCTAATAAATATACTATAGTTATGTTACATTAAAATATAATGTAATTTTTTTATTCAAAATTTAACCCGCATGTAGCAGGGGAGGCAAAGAGAACCTAGTAATTTGATAATTCTTTCTCTGCTTTCCGACTAAATTCGAGGAACTATGTGTTGTGGTGGTACTCAACGCTTTGGCTTTTGCATTTACAGGCCAGACACCGTTCCACTGCGACTTCAAATAGAATACTATACGAAGATTTGAAAAAAAATACATACTTACTTATACATGTAAGTATGTATTTTGTATGTAACTATCTAAATTTATTATACTTCCAAAAATGGTTTCAGAACATTCAACTTCGAGCGATCCTTGCAACTACCAGCTCTATGCCGGCTCACGTCCATTCTCCGAAATTGAAACGAAGACCTTGTCCAATTATATAGCAGAAATAGATAATTTGATATTCTACGTAGCTTTCCACTCCTACGCATCGCTATTACTTGTACCTTATTCGGATTCCACTGACCATGTTAGCAATTATGATGACTTGGTGAGTATTTTTTTTATTTTCATACGTTTCCGTAGATAGTTGGGTAGGCAGAGGGGATGTAGTGTAAAGACACTCCATTTCCTATTTTCCATTTATTTTTCGAGACATTGCGAATTGAACGCTATTCCTCACTTAACTTGTTCGCCATTCAATTCGCAATGCAGAACACCAGAACGAAGAAATAAAAAAAGAAATATTTAACTTACGAGAATGAGAATCGAACCCATAAATTGTCGCGTTTACAATCACACTTTTTGCCAATGCACCATGACTGGCGTCAATTATTGGTCAATGGCCTCTAAAATACATTATATAATATATTAATAACATTTTTAAGAGTATTTGTACACCTTGGAAAGACTTTCTCATAAACGTACTTTGATAAATCTTAGTTGTACAGCTTAAAAGGCGTGGGTTCAAATCCCGCTTATCTAAAAAAAGTAAACGTCGTCTCTTTATTTTAGGTACAAATAGGTAAAGCATCTCTAGATTACGGATATGAAGTAAACAAAGTGAGGTACGATGGACCGGGTACGGCTGCGGAGACTTTGTGTAAGTTCTATATAATTTTCAGCCATTTGAGTGCAAAGACACTAACTAAGCGTTTTGAGAATTTACTATTATACTATTATTTAATTAATTTTTATTTAATTACTTTGATCAGAAAAACGTTTCTCTCATGAGAATGAGTCTCAAAGCTGAATCCCGATCATAGCAGGGTAGACTGAGGTAAACTGTGAACCTAGTGTTAAGACACTCTTTTCCTATTGAGATATTTCCGTTTCCCACTTTCCGCCGAATTCTGAGGATATGGCGTTTTGAGCAACTCAATTACCAGTTGGTTACCAGAGCGAGACAAAGAAAATATCAACTATTACATTTCGTCGAATGGGAATCGAACCCATTAGCATTTACAGCGCCACGACGGCCTCAACCTTAACATTTTCGTAAATCAACAGACAAAGCTTCAGGAGGCAGTATGGACTGGGTGAGGTACGCTTTAAGCACACCCCTAGTGTACACGTACGAGCTACGTGGAAGCTCCTTCCACTGGCCAGCTTCAAAAATACCAGAACAAGGGGACGAGGTCACGCAAATGTTACTTGGATTAGCTACGGAGGCTAAGAAATTGGGTTATTATTGATAAAAATATAAATAAAATTATCTTAAAAAATATTGTAGTGGTTTTTGTTAGGTGATATTTTTTGTGTTTTTTTTACATTACAGTGTAGGTACTACAGGTACCTAGTGTTGATTCTAGATTTTGTGTGTTGAAGGGTAGAAGTCATTACCGCACTTTACTATTTAAAAAAATATAAGAAACTAAATCTGCTTCACGCTGTATCCCCCACACAGCAGGAAAGGTAGAGGGAACCTAGTGTTATGTAATGATACTCCGCTCCCCACTTTCCGCGAAAATCAACACCGCGCTTTGTCTTGAGACACCAGAGCGAAAAAAGCAAAAGTACAAAAGGAAAATTAAAATAAATATTTCGTTTCTTAGAGTAGAGACCGAACCCACAATTAGTAGTGTTTACAGGCATACTTTGTGCCCCTGCGCCACGACTGGCCTCTTAATATTAAAAAATTTCGTTGTTATTTTTTTTATTAGAAGAGAGAAATAAAAATCATCAACCTCCGAATGAGGACCCACGAATATATCAACAACCCACGAATATTAACATATCTCGAATATTACTAACTAATATTATTAAATACATTGGAAATTAAAAAGCTCATTTGAATTATTTATCAAGTCTTATTGAAATAAAATTATTCTTATATTTTTTTAAGGATTGTCGTCGTTGAAAAGTTAAATTAAAACAAAAACCAAAATTCTTATAAAATTATAATTATCATAATATTATAATGAGTAGGAACTTTAAAAATATTTTATTTTGAAGCATTACATATAACGTTTACAATTTCTTCCCTGCGCCACGACTGGCTTCAGTATAAAACGTTTTAATTTATTACTTAACTATAACTTATAATAGTAATATTGATATTAATTTGTAATAATCATTTAATATGTAAATATTGATATAATTAAACACGTCACAAATTTTCTTCTGCGATTAAAGCGACGAAGTCAACTGTGTCCTGTGTATTTATGTCATGTAGTGGTATGTCATATTCCAAGACTTCAATGTCACACTAAAGATAAAAAAAATAAACTATTTACAATTAAAATGTATTTTATAAAAATTATTTAGTAATAAAAATTAAAAATAATATATAAAATATAAGAAAAAATATATTTTTTTATTTTCTTAGAGGATTCGAACTCGTATGTCTAAAATATATTAAAAAAGGTTATAAAATAAAATTATATTATAAAAATAAGGAAATGCTTAAAATAAAATAATTAAAATGCTTATAAAATAAAACCTTCAGTATTGCGAACCTCTTCAGCGCTGTCTTCAGAGCTATCATTCTTAGCAGCGCAGGCCTGCTGCGGATCACGTCGCCGCTGCAATTGAAAGAAATATTTTTTTACTATCAATAATTTCGAACTTCTAAAATAAATGTAGTAGTAGGAAATAACCACTGCCGTATTAACGCAAATAAGTATAATATTTATTTGGTGAACCGCTAATAACATTATCATCAAGTGTAGTTAACAGGCGCCATTTGGCACTTACGGTACTCTCCCGTCTTATCTCCTCCTTCAGGGCGTCCACTTTGGCCTTTTCAGCTCGTTTGAAAAAGCCCACCTAGAAACAATACTTAACTTAATTATCATGTTTATTTGTTTTAGTAAATAGTGCGTATTGTTTTTAATTTCTTCTATATATCTTTATCTTTTCTGACATTGGCTTCACACTATATCCTGCATGCAGCAGGGTAGGCAGTGGGAATCTAGTGCTATGACATTCCGTTCTCCAATTTCAGCCCGGTTTCCAAGATATTGCAGGTTAAGTGGCGAAACTCAACGCCGCGATTTCGCTTGTTCCAGAGAGAGGAATTACAAATCATTCACTTTTCTTATTGGGAATCGAATATTATGACCGGGTTTTCAATGAGAAATGAATTGAGAATTGCCACTATATTTAGTTTTTTGTGTTAACTTTTCTACGTATTCATCTGAAGTTTACGCTACCACTTAAAGAACTTATAGTATTTTATTACACACATTAACTTTATTACAGAGAGAAGTTTTATAAGCTGCCTCATTCTTTTAAAACTTTGAAAAATAGAAGGACTTCACGTTTCTACTATGTTTCTGTCCTTAAAAAATATAAATCATGACTTATCAGCCTCACGCTGTATGCTGTGTATAGCAAGGTGTAAAGAAGAAACAGTTTTAAGTCTTTTTTTGGAAACATTGTGTTTTGTGGCAGAAGTTAATGCCGCGATTTGCCTGGTTACCAAAGCGAGAACATGAAAATAATTAATTCCTTCGAATGGAAATCGAATCTTACAGTCAAACAGTGTGCCACTGAGGTATGACGATCACAAATAAATTATTTAATCTATATTTATCTAAATATGTATCTTCTCTTAAATTTGAATTCGAAAATTAAATGTCGGATACTACAGAATCCAAATGCACCACGCCATCAACCCACCAAAAGCCCTAAAGCCACAAAAAACGTACCTTAAATAATACTATGACCACCACCACCAAAACAAAAAGGCCGATGAAAACCGACAAAGCGATGACAAGATTCTTGTTATTTCCGAAACCACCGTCGACCTGATACGATAATGTAGTTGTTAACCTAAAAAAAATATAACAAATCAAAAAGTTTTTAAATTTATTTCAAGATTGATTGGTGTATATTATGGTCTATGGACAAATCCGTCTACCTGATCTGTCCATAGCCTCGGTGGATTAGTCGACGGATTGATCGCTCAACTAGACGTTGAAAAGACAGTTTAAAAAGACATTGAATGAAGGACTTCATATAAAAATATAATAAATGCAAATATTTCCCAAAGTGCTATTCCAAATATTAGACCACTGAGACACACACACATAAAAAACTAAATTTTATTATGGAAGTCTTTCTGAACCCGCAACAACAGCCTCTGACTTTTAACGCGACGAATGTGGGTTCGAGGCAGTAAAATATTTTTTATATCCTCCAGCTAGCAACTAGACGAAACGCGGCGTTAAGTTCCACCAGATAATAGAAAATCTTCAGAAAATTTTACAGACATTGGAACGGAGTGTTAACACTAGGGGCACGATGTGAAACAAAAAATCTTCCAATGCTTATGCACTTCATTCTTTAATTCCAGGCGACAATTTAAAGCATGATATTTAAGTTTTTTTTTCAGCTTCACGCTGTATCCCGCACACAGCAGGATAGGCAAAGGGAACCTCGGTGTTAACATACTCCGTTCCCTTCTTTCTGCCGGATTCTGGAGGTATTGCGTGTTGAGTGACAAAACTCAACGCCACGCTTTGCCTCGACACCAGAGCGAAGAAAACGGAAATATAAACGTAAATAAATATTTCACTTCCTCTAGTGGGAATCGAACCCACAACCGTCGCGTTACAGTCACATCCTTATGCAGCTGCAATAAATACTGAAGAAAATTAAATATAGTAGTTTATTTTTACCGAAAACCTTTATAACTTACGTTTGAAGAATGGTTTCAGCTGTTGGTTCGAGATATAAAGTATAATTTGACGTCACACTTAACTTGTCATCTTCAAAGTTATCCACTGAAAATATTATTCAATTTGAATCTACTTATCGAAAACACTATAACAGATCTTTAATTATATTGTCATTAATTACAATATGTGAATATAAAAAAAATTACAAGCAATGAATGATCCGAACGTGGAACGTGGTTTTTTATTATATTGGAATACCACCAGAATTCAGCAACCAGTGGGGATTGGAAGTGTTCTGTGTCAATGGTAGTGTCTTAGCACGAGGTTCCCTCTGCCTATCCTGCTATTTGCGGGATAGTATAAAAAAAATAATTATACATATACGCTATACGTACTTATGTCCTTCTTTATAATATTGATTGAAGTAAGAAATCTTGCAACTGAATTTGGATTCAGATCAAATACACAATTTATTATTAAATGGCTTTCACTGTTTTCTCCTGAACAATGTTTTGTGTTATACATGGTCACCTGGAAATTTTACATATTAAATATAAAGTATTAAAGATTCTGATCTGAATATATACATACATATAGAACTCGGTGAAACTACGTGGATTACGAATGACGCTGAAATTTCAACAAAAAAAAAACAAATTTACACACAAGTTATTTAAATTTACCTAGCCACAACTTTGCCTGGCCATTTTTATTTATTAATATATATTACACCACATCAACGCATCAAAATATAATAATTTAATAAAATATAAAAAGATAATATATATACTTATATACTTAGATATATATATACACTTATATACTTGCTTATTTCTTTTGAATAATGAAAGTAATTGTGCTATAATTCTATAGAACAATTGACGCATTGTGATGTATAAAGGTTTGTTATTGAATTATTAATTAATTTGTTTTGCTTTGTATATACGCTATTGTCAATATATTATGCATGTATGTAAATACTGAAGGTATAGATTCAATGGATGTCACTTGTATAAATGTAGATGTAATGCTTTTTTTTAATAGTTACAAGGCCGCAATGTGAGCTTAAAAGCTATAGGTTAGAGTGAATTTCCTAGTGTATTCTAAAATACGTAGCATTCCATTTAAATTAAAACGTGAACGTTAAAAAACAGAAGTTACTGTATAATTTTTAATATAAGTTTCCTTTTTTATTTCGATCACTGCTCGAACAGACTTCCACGTTACTGTGCCATTATTGATAACCTAGAAAAGAAATAGATAAAATTAGAATTCCATTACAGCCTAATTCCATCATTGATGGAATAATAAAATAAAAAACCGATCAAGTGGAAGCTGAACTTGGACCCATGGACCCATGGACCCGAGGACATTCGTTGCTGACGTTGAGGATGAAAGTGTCTGTAAGCTCGAAACGGATAGTCGTTTGTCTGCACAGACGGACAACTAAGTGATCCAATAAGGGATTCATTTTTTTTCATATATATAGAACCGTAAGTAGAATTGCTCGTATACTTTTTTGTTTAATATTTATTACGTTTTTAGTTTTATTTACGTCCGCTTAGTAAAGATTTAGGTAGAAAAGTGTGAACGTAGAGTTAAAACACTTCTTTTTCTTTTGTTTATTTCTCTTTTTTTGCTTCGCTATCTGGAATTTTAATTATCTAGAATCTCTGTCATCGTCAAATACTGAAAAAAAAAACTTACTACATAAACCTCGTGTATGTCAATATCCTGGATTTCATCATTTTTTATAACGCTATCTGTTACATTGCGATCAACATTTAGTCTGGAATATAAAATAATTATTTTCAATCATTATAAATTTTACTTTTTACCACAACTGGAACTGGAACTGGAAGCTTATTATTAAGTCTTCACAGACTTTAAGTTAGTAATTATTAGATTAATATCTGGAGAATTGATTTCGCAGTATGGTGTTAACAGAGTGTAACGCAGTCGATGAATCAACGGCTTCCTATAGATTTCATCCCCATGTATAATTTAGTGATATTAAGGCTCGATGATGGGCCGTTGCTTGTTTTTTGCTTGTCTTTAACCCAAACTGGCATATTTTTAATTAGACGGGGGGAGTGAATATATTCCAAAAGGATAGGATATCCCCATATATGTCAGGATATCCCCGGCTATTTAATAATATTATTTCAGAAAAAATGTGTTAAGGTCAAATAACTATATAATGATAATTTAATTTACATACCCCTCAACATATACTTCAGTTGTATTCAAACAATATGTAATAATTTTACTTTCTTTTACGGATTCTTCTCTGAATGCTGCACAATTATTAAAAAGTGACACGTCCACTTGAAGATTTTTATCTCGACTGGTCCTTTTAGTCATATCTAGTTGTAGTTCTACAGGGTACTGTTAAATTATATAATATATTTGCAACATACTTACTTACTTTGAAATTATTAAGCAAAAATTTTTTCAGATTGATTTCTAAAATATACTAGGGTATAGTTTATTTTAGATATTTTGTTATCTTTAAAGAAAAGTTTCTCACCGAGCCATGTCTGGGTATTTTTGTAAAATCACATCTGTACCAATCGTCGACTTCTAAAACACAATCTGGCATCTTAAACTGAAAAAAAGGAATATTCCTTTAAAAAGAAAATAAAGGAATAAAATTCATTTGTTTCTTAATTTAGAGCGACATTCATTAAATTTAAGCTTCATATTTTGAAATATTTTTTTTGGTTAAAATTACAAAAATTACAAAGACTCGATTTCTTGAATGAGGCGTGTGTGTGTGCGTCGTTATCGCTTTGATAGATTGGGTCTGTGTGTGTCATTCTAACAAATGGTGTTTTCTTTTACAACGATAATTTATTATTTAGTTTGTTTTACAAAATCACATTTTTGGCAAAATCTCTTTTATTTTAATTGTATCAGGCTTTCATAGAGCAGTAAAATTCTACTTTCATTAAAACCGGTGATGACAGAAACACGCTGTATATCTTCCATGAACACACACCGATTCTTTACGATTTTATTATAAGTGTAGTTAGAGATAGTGATTTTACGTCTTAAGTCCACGGAAACAAAGTCGCGGGCGACTGTTAGTATAAATTGTAATAATATACATGTACATTGTATTACCTGAGCACCATGAATTCGAACCCGTGCACACGATTGGTATGTGTCGTTGCCATCATTGCGCACCGATATAGTCATATTCTCCTTTTCGCTGGAACCTAGCACATATTCTTCGTTTCTGCAAACATTTATCTTTAATTTATAATGGTAGGTAGTAATTATAAATTAAAATACTTATTTAATGTAAACAGGCCACATAATATAACAGAACTCGTCCCAAAATCCATGAATCAAACCTACTAATAATATACATTATTAGTTAATAATGTAGAAAATAATAAGTGTATTACCCGCCCGTCCATTCAATTTTCAATGACAATTTAGGCACGCAATCATTCCCTCTGCATCGACGTTTGACATCAATAGCGTCCCTCACTCTGCTGTATGGATTTATTATGTATAACGACTTGTCGTATTCTAGAATACAATTATTGAAAATATATTTTATTAAAAATGTATATTAATAATTATCTTGCAAAAGAAATGTACTGTACTTTCTTGTATGTACATGTGTGAGTACAGTGGGTGAGACTGAGGTTTGCATTTGTGTGAGTAATTACAAAATTAGAGACAGTTTTTTTTAGCTAAAGTATATAATTAGAAATCAATAAATTATTCATAATTTCTTTTCCAGCGACACGACATCGCTTGTAAATAATAATTGTAGCATTTTTCCACAAATTTTCATTGTTTTTTATTCTTTTTTACTGACTGGTTACATAGTTTTTATCCATTCTTTTACACACGAGACGTCCTCTTAATAATATATATTTTAAGTTATGTTCTCTTAACTACAGTTTGTTTTTATACTTTTATAAACAAAACCAACCAGCACTCATCTCCCTCTGACATCCACTATGTCAGTGGTCAGAACAGTGTTCGCTTAATATCAATTTCCTTTAGATGGAAATTAATGAACTAAAGCCTCGTAAGCATAATTTAAAAATAAACATTATTGTATGTTCTTTTAGAACTAACATACTTATGTGTATCAATTTATTTTATGAGAATGTAATAAACATTAATATACTCGAGTGGGAATCGAACCCACGAACAACTCGTCTATTTGTGTTACCTAGCGTATCTCTCGCGCGGCCATCCTGGCACAACGAAACAGCATCTGAGTCAAAGCTAAAAAAAATATCTCTCTTGCAATATGCACAAAATGTGATTCTGCTAATAAGCTGGCAGACGGCAGATCTCCATTTCAATAATATATATAATTATTATATTACTAATAGTAATAGAAGTACTCATTAATCATAATACATCAAGTAATCATTTTTATGTATATTTTTTTGTTCCTATAACTATATTTATTTTTATTGGTGTTATACCCACCAGGCCGTTTCAAATTTTCTCTGTCTGCTTCCACAATGGCAGTGAACTTATAGTCTCCGGGATCGTGGTGGTTCTAAAAAAAATTTTAGCAATTGTAGCATATACAGTTGTTAAATCTGTATATGTAACATATACATAGTTTATAAAAAACGTTTTCGCAGTTGCAAATTTTCTGTGAAGAGATTTATGATATCGTTGCTGTGATGAATCATTTCTTTATCAACTTTTCATATATTTCAAAGATTAGAGAAAAAAATATAATTAAACATACATAGATTGTAACATTTTACATATTAATTAATAATATTTACTATTTGAGGCGAGTCGTGACGCAGGAGTACAAGCGTGTGACTATAAGTGCCACGAATTGTGGGTTCGATCATCACTCGAGAAAATTATATATTTTTTTAAATTATAATTTCATTTACTCGTTCTGATATCGAGGTAAAGCGCGGCGTTTTATTCTGCCACCCAACACGGAATCCAACACCCACCATCCAACATACCAGAATTCGGTGGAATATGGGAAACAGAGAGCACTTAATAGTAGGTTCCCTTTGTCTACCCTGCTGCGTGCGGCATACAGCGTGATGCTGATTAATAAAAAAATATTTAATATGATTAATACTTACAAATAAAACGACGACCTTAATAAGAAATGTATTTTCCTCTACTGTTATTTCATATTTACTATTTGCTATAGTGGCGCCATCTCCATCAACAAATGTTTTAACAAAAAGCTCTAAAAACAAAAAAATAATATACTTTTGAGTTTGTATGGTTTCTTTGTGTTAAGACATTCCGTTGCCTGTGCACCGCTCAATCCCGCGATATTGTGTGTTATCTGGCGAAGCTTAACATCGCGCTTTGTTTGCTTTGATATCTGACTGACAATTAATTGCCACGAACGGTAGTTGAACTCACAGTAGTCCTGCTTACAGTCAGACCCCTGGAGCGTCGAGCTTATCAAAGAGCAGAAAAAACTATTCAAATATTAAATTATATTTCATGTAAATTTTATATTATATTATATATTTCTTTGTATTTCTTTTTTAAAAACCTGCTATGTGCGAGGTGCAGTGTAAAATTAAAAAGATTGTTTTAAAGTTCAATGCCGCGCTATGGCTGTTACCATAACAAATAAAATAATTAAAAATTATTCTATTTAAATTATTTTTGTATCTATCTGCATATTTAAAGATTAATGTTAAACATACTTACTGCCATTAATTATTTTCTGTTTAGATGTATAAGCTACATGTACATAAACCGTAACTGTAAAATTTATGTCTTGCTCTCGAATTATCTGGAAATTTATTAAAAACTTTTAATTATAGTATTTTAGTTTTACGCATTTTATGGAGAAAATGAAAAAATCTATTATTCATAAAAAAGAATATATATAGGTTGAGGCCTGTAGTAGTAGATACACAAGCGTAGGGGCGCTATGGGGCTCCCAATCGAAGAAATTTAGTATTTAATATTTTGATTTCTCTCGCCCTGGCCGCGGCGTTGACTTCCGCCATTGAATTCAAAGTGGAGAACAATTTTTAAGTTACACCTTCAACTGATCAAGAGATTTGCACATGTGCTATATTATCATCATTTCTGCGAGTAGAAATTGAACCCACTACAAGGTTGGTTTTACAGACAAACACAGCTAAATTGCGCCATGATGGTCTTTATAGATTTTTACTACTTTTACATTTAGACCCTTACCTCTCCGTCAAGTACGGTGGTAGTGGTGACATTTATGACCGGCATACTTTTATATAACAACAATTTATTACTTTTCAACGAGCCTATTGCTAGTGCTGAAAAATTAAACAATAGTTAATTAGTCTTTTTTTTTATATTTTAATAATTATATTTATATATATTTTTTAGCTTCATTCTGTATACCGCTTCTAGCGAGTTATTATAAGGAAACCTTATATAAGAAGTTATAAGAACAAGACCGTCCAATTTTCAATCTAGAGACATTCCGTCTTGTCGGAGCTCAACGCTGTGCTTTCTTTTTCAGAGCGAGGAAATGAAAATTATTAATTCCCATGAGTAAGAATCGAACTCACAACCCTCGCGCTTACATTGCCGCTGTACCGCTACGTTATGACGGTCTCATCTTCTACAAATAACCACGAAAGCGCTCTATATTTAATTTATATACTATTTTTTTTCTTATATAATAGACATTTCCTATTTTTTCTTTATTTTGGAAACCGAGATATTGAATAACGAGAAAGCGCAGCATTATTCGTCATAAATGGGCGGAAAGTGTTTTGACACTATGACTAAAAGTGCCTGTTTGAGTCACGACGTGGATTCAAATCCCACTCGAGGAAGTGATTCTTTTTATATTTTCATTTCGCTGCGATAACACTGCTGATAACACGCTGCGTGACCTTTCGCCACCAATACGCAATGCCTCCAGAATTCGAAACGGAAACTTCCTAAAAAATAGAATTATTAGTGTTGTTTTTATCATAGTAATAATTCAACTTACCATTTAAACCATTTTTATCCACATCTGTCATGGCTAGAAGACTAGTTCCGAATGACTTCGTGTCTGAATTAACAATTCTTTGTATATTTTTTAAACTTGTAACTGCAACTAAAGAGTTTCGGTCTTTATGTAATAATGACGAAATTTCACATCCAGGCAATACATATATAACACCTTTGTCTTCGTATGGGGCACTTATGAATATTTCTGGAATAAATTGAAATATTAACGAGGAATATATATATTAATTTTTGGTAGAAGCCTACTTTAAAATAATATTAATACAAAGAATTGAGCTACTCTGTAGTGAAAAATAATAAATTATTACTATATATTATTTTACTCTACAGACTGACAGATATCGCACAGCCTAAACTACGGGACATAGAAAGTAAAAATTCGGCATATAGGTAAGTTAGGAAGTGAAGAAAGTATGGGATAATACATTTTACGTCTTAATGTCCAGACATACAAATTTGCGAGTCTAAGAGTACTACAGTATAAGACAAGTTGTAATTAAGTAAAACAAGACCATTGATGCGCAATGTCACAACGTGTGAATGTCTACCGTGATGATTGTGAGTTCCATTCCCACTCAGGGGAATGTATTATTTTCATTTCCTCGCACCGATAACAGGACAAAGTGCGACATTGAATTCTACTGCTATAGAAACAGTCTTGAATTTTCGACAGAAATCAGAGAACAAAGGGTTTTAACACTAGGGGAACTAGCATCCCAGAAATTAAACTAAAAGAACTAGAGTATTTGAAATGATACAGCACAAGTACATTTTTTTACCTGAGAGGCCGTCGCCATCTAGATCGGTTGAGGCGACCGCTGTACCAAATCTCGACCCATCCAATGTACCATAAATACATAAATTGGAACTTTTTTTTCCCGCAGTCTGTAATACAATTAAAAACTTAAACCTTATTTCCATAGTGTACGAATATTTTTTTCATGTAATGCAACGATTCTAGACCGAGATCTTATATATTTAAATAGTTTTTAGTCTTTAGTTGATGCTACCTCTGAAAGAGGCCC
This sequence comes from Heliconius aoede, assembly GCA_037355905.1. Taxonomy (NCBI): domain Eukaryota; kingdom Metazoa; phylum Arthropoda; class Insecta; order Lepidoptera; family Nymphalidae; genus Heliconius; species Heliconius aoede. The sequence continues at coordinate 91,388 of JBAIZZ010000343.1, read as the reverse complement.
CACTTTCAAATTAATAAGTATGCACACTGTTTAGTACTACATATACTACAGACTAATAATCCTGAAAATTTCAGCCTCGCTAAAATGACGTAGGTTTCGGGGCTTTGAGCTATTCAACTTGTGACTAAAGCAACGAAGTAAAGATAATTTTTCCCACGAGCGAGAATCGAGGTCGCTATCATCGGGCTTACAGCTACCACTACGCTGGTCTCAAAATGAGAATTTGTATCACTCTCAGCCACTTCTTTTTGAAGCAAATACAAATCAATAATTTAGAAGGTAAATTATAACTATACGATATTTGTGTAATTTGTTACTTACAGTTGCTTCTCCTACATAAATATGTACTGCACCTTGTTCATATCTCCCAAAAGTGATGCTCTGCGCAGGCGCACCGACTAATAACTCGGTGAAATTATCAAAATTCAAATGGACACTATGTAATATGACACCGTACAAGGAGTCAACTGCGCTATCCTCAATAAGCATAGTATCATTGTTGTCGTTTAAATATGTTTTTAGTGTTTTTGATGTGTTGTCATAATAGAGGAACATTACCTAAAAAATTATAATTTATGATAAAAAAAAATAAACAGCAGGTAGATAGCAGTAAATTGACAATTTTGTTCCGTCAAATTTTCGAGACATTGTGTGGTAACTGAAAGCATCGGCAAAGAGGGATTCAACCCCATAACTGCTGCATTTACGACTGTAAATCTGACAGGAAATGTCGTTCCCTTCATTTTCATAAAGAAATATTCGTTTAATGGAATATAATATTTATAATTATATAGAAACTTTGAATTAGCAGTTTTAATGTCATAGAAAAAAAACCTCTATTATCACTATCTCTCTCTCTCTCTCTCTCTCTCTATTTAATAGATATCAACTGTTTATACAATATAATAAATAAAAACAACTTACGGCTCCTGTAGTTTTAGTACGATGAATCATACTAATGGCATATAAGGTTCTTGTATCGAAAAATTGTCCCACCGCCAAACCTTGTCCTGCAATACATAAAAAAATTAATCAGTTTCAGGCAGTAACAACAGGTACCGCACACAGTAGGGTACCTATTGTTAAGACACTCCATTCCTCATTTTTCACCAAATTTTTGATGGCTTTGAATAGTGAAGAAATGGATATATGCATAAATATTTCATTTCTTCGAGTGGAGAACGAACCCACTCCCAGTCGCACTTTGTGACCTCATATCGTCCTGCAATATATAAACCTGAATATTAATTTTTTATTAAATGATTAAGTTTAAAAAAATTCAGTGTTAGAATGTTAAACGAAGAATGACAAAATATTTGTAGATAAAACGTTAGATGATGTTAATATAGAGTATGTTTAGAACACAATAGATATTACGTTATACTCCGCAGCAGGAGAGCGTCCGTTAGATCATAACTCCGTTCTGCGATATGCTAACGAACAAGTTATATATGAAAAATTTTATATTATTTTTAAAAGCAGACCATCTCGAGAAATAATTAAATTATTATCATTCAGAAATTACCGATATATCCGAAATTATTTAGTCCGTCGTCCAATTTGATAACTTGTGCTGGGCTCGTCGGTTGTAGCAGGTCTATGTAGCTTATACTACTATGCAGCATAGGTTTGGCAATAAGTATAATATTATTTTGTGGATCCGGTAACGTATTCCATCCGATGCCACCGTATATGTCTTCTGAAATATAACATATAATTGAACTCCGCCACTCAACACTGGCTTGTCTCCATTCTATATAATGCGACAGATAAATAATACTACTTAAAAATATATACGTTATACTATCATACCTATTTCAGTTTTTTTGTCTTTTTGATAATATTTTTCAGTTAAACCAAAATATCTTTCTACATAAGTCCCATTAGATATGAAGCATGTACCTAGGGCTCCAAACATTGAAGGAATTATTGTGTACGATGACCAAAGAGGAGCACATGTCTGGAAGATAAATGTACAGTTTGAACGTGGCAGAACTTGAACCGACAACCCTTGAAAACTGACAAAGGGTTGTTAATACTGAGACATACTTATACGCTTTTTTTTTACAGTACAATCAATGTGTAGTGGTCATGTTGAAGTTAGATTTTCTGAACTTCTGTCAGAAGAAAATAATCAAAACTGCGCAGCATCTGCAGCTTATATAGGTGGCTCCATCTATGTATGTTGTTATCACATTTATAGGAAGATTTTTATAAATATCCTCTATCTAAATATTGCTAACAAATATAATTTGGCAAGAGATAATGTTTATTTAATATTAAATTATTTTAACTCAACACGCAATGCCTCCAGAATTCGGAAAAAGTGGGGAATGAAGTAATTAAGGTTCCCTCTGCCTACCCTGCTGTGTTCGGGACACAGCGTGAAGCTAAAAAAAATATCTTAATATTGATTGTTATTAATATTAATAGCCTAAAACGATTCTGTAGTTGAGATTAATCTTGAATCCTATGAACATAATAATATAAAAATAATACAACAAAAATTACTTACTAGAAAATAATCCGGTGTAACAGATATAGATGCACCAAGACAAAACTTTTGATTGGGACTTCCACCTAAAAATTAGCAGAAAGTTAGATTAGAATTAAATTATATAAATAGTATACTAATGTTAATCTTTATATTACCCTATTAATAACAATCTGCTGTCCGTCCACCACCAGGCTGTATCTCATGAACTGTGATATGTAGAGAATTTAAATTTTCACAGATCATCTGTTGCCATTATAACATAGAATATTATACAACAGAATAAAATAAATATTTAAGTGGATCTCGCCTACAAACGTGCAGAACCATAGCTACGCGAGTCCGACTCTAACTTATCATTAAAAATGATTGTACATGTCGGCTCGCGATTTACGGATAGGAGAGCTAAGTGGTTCCAACATGTCACTTCACAACTCAACTATATTCACAAATAAAATTATTATTTTTTTAATTATTATTTTTGATAAAATTATCTTACTTTTATTATAATTTCCGGCATATTCGGTTATATTGATCTCCGTGTTTCTACAAGTAGACGTTTTCCTTTCGAGACCAGTAATGGAGCATGAGTACACTTTACCATCTTCACCATTTAAAGGATCACCCACCACTAAAAATGTGAGAATATATGTAAGTGTCTTTTTCAAGTTAAAGTTAGAAAAACATTCTAGAAAACGTATAATAATTTTGAACGTGGCGAGACTCGAGCCGACGCCATTTGGGCACCGCTCATGTGTGCGCTCATTAAGGAAATAAAATAGCTAAAACACGTTAATGTTATACTCATTTAGTTTTAATACTATTTATAATATTATATTATTATTAACATTCTAATTCGGTGACTCGACTTACACGGCATAAAAAGAAACTTACCTAAGCTATTTAAATTAGATATGTAACCAATGGAGTATCCAAAACTATTTGAATCTTCTGGTGATTGAAATTCGACGTATGATGGTATGTGAAAGTATGCCAGACTCCCGTGAATCGTAAGCACAAGCCAGATTCTGATTATTGCAAAACCTGGAAGAACAAAATCAAGACGCAAATCAATATTCTTTAACCTTAGCAAAAATATATATGTACAATTCTGTATATTTCTTCATTGCGGCATATAGGTTTCCTTCTGGATATTCTGCTGTATGCGGGATTACAGCGTGAAGCTGATTAAATTAAAGATATCTAATATATAAAAAAAATCTGAAAAACTAGCCTATATTAGTAAAATAATATAAAATAGAACTATATACTATTCCTTTATTAAACATTAATATAGCGCTGGAATTTAAATGAATTATGAATCAATTTATATGAAATAAAATGTCTACTTACTGTTCATATTGACACACTAACACCACATCAGTAACTGTAAGCAAATATTTAAGTTTACAGGAAAATCTCTTAATCATCTATTTATAATATAGTCAGTGGAACGATCAAATTAAAAATTATTTTTTGTAAAATATGAACGGATATGACGAATGAATTTATATTTAATGGTGAACATAGTGAAAATGGATTCGAACCTGCTACAAAATTGAATTATTTATATGATCTGATACGGCAATCATTCAATTTCTAATGTCGAAATCGGACGGAAATATCGATTATTATATTTTAATATCTTTGAACTTCACGTAGTCATACAACACATGGCACGGTAAGCTTTCAGGTAAACCGGTAGGTGAACGAGATTCAATGCCGCCCTTTTGCCACTTTACCAGAGTGACAAAAATGAAAATATGAAATATTTTATTCAGTGGAGTGGAAATGAAACCTCAACCGGACGCGTCTGGCTTCTCAACTATTAGTTTAGTAAACTAGATCAGTTCTTCGGGCTTCCATAGGTTCTTGAACCATCTCCTCAGGAGTGAGCCTCCTTCTCAGATCTCTATGTTTGTTGTACACTGTCAAAACTGTGTGTGTCTGACAAAATCTATTCAGTGTGATAGGTTTTTTGTCATTTTTAATTAACCCAAATTTATTTTGTATGCGAATGAAATGCAATTGAAATAAACATATTTGTCAATAATACTCAATTTATAATAATAATAGCAGTAGACGCAAACGTTTTATTTTCCTTGTATTATAAGTAACTATTATTTTTGGTTTACAATTAAGGAAAACCGAAATGTCTTATATGATTGCATTACATGTACATAATATTTTTGCTGCATTTTATACTGTGTAACAGTCGTTGTTTGTGCAAGTGACTTCAATAACACATGTATTCCCAACCAATTAATTGAAATTAATTTCCTTGTAATTAATTAATGTGAATAAATATGTCATGTAAGTTTGTAATATAACATAGATAGATAGATATATTAATTATCTTTCCTAGTCTTTTTATCCTTGCTTCTGTATCCCGATGAAACCTAGTGTTAAGACACTCCGTTCCCCATTTTCTGCCGATTTCTGGAGGCATTGAGTGTTGAGTGGCAGAACTCAACGCCGCGCTTTGTCTCGACACCAGAGCGAAGAAATGGAAATATAAACGTATATAAAGTCGTCGAGTGGGGATCGAACCCACAACCGTCGCGTTACATTCACATCCTGGTGCCGCTGCGCTACGACGACCTCAGTATTTGTATGTATGTATTATTATATCTTTTTTTTTCAGTTGCAAGACTTATTTTAATATTATGCCAATATATTATCGTGCAAGGATTTTTTCATGAGCCTAGTATTAAAATTTATAAACGACCGTCATTTCTATCGAAGAATTCTTTGTTTGGCTACAGCATTGCGTACCAAAATCATAGGTAAACATAATTTCATATATATTAATAAATCTTGAAGTTAATTCAGTTGATCTATTTTTTATATTTTCAGTTCCAATATAAGAAATTCAAAACTGTAAATCTTTTATTACAATAAAAAAAGTCCTACTTGTTATATAATATATAATCCCACTTATTATATATGAAAACAATATTATATTCAAAAATATATATAATATAAATATATTCTCCACATATTTACAGTTTAATCGTATCTGATCCGATCTTTGATGGTATAGGGAGCGTTTACCTCCTTGATATCGATACACCAGATAGCAACTCGAGTGCGGCCGCTGTATTGGTAAATGAATTAAGAAGTATGTATATCATCATTTTTTGTTTAATTTCCTGCTGTATCCCGCACATAGCAGGATAGACAGGCGGTACCTGGGAACCTAGTGTTTAAACACTCCGTTTTGATATTAATGGAACTTCTTTTCCAAATTTTCCTTTTATTCTGAATGGATTGCGTGTTGGGTGGCGGAAAACAACGCCGCGCCTCTTTAGCAGAGCGAGTAAATGTAAATATTAAATATCCAATTTTCTCTAGTGGGAATCGAACCCATAACCTTTCGCGTTTACAGTCACACACTTCTGCTTATATTGAGTAAAAAGAAAATTTTTAATAGAATAATAATATATAACAAAAAGGAACTCCTCGACCTGGACGTACAACTTTTAATGAATGATTACTTTAATTTGGCTTTATTTACATGATTCGTAAACGTCAAAAACCGACGATTATTTACTCCTATTTTATATTGCGAATTAAGTATAAGTTTATTTATATTTTCTTGGAGCTTCGCGATTTAGTTTCAAAACACTCTGTCATTTATACAAGACATTTCGTGCTTTAGTAACGGAGTCGAGCCACAGAACACGCAATGGGCGGAAAACGCCACGCGTTTCCCCGATTTGGGATCGAGCGCACACCCGTCTGATACAGCTTAACAGCTGAAAAAAGTATAGATGAAATAATAAATGTAATATTATATAACAAGTACTTGATAATTTCAGGGCAAAAACTAAGACGACAAAGTGCAAAGCACGAGTACTGGTTTGGTGCGTCTGTAGCGGCCAATGATGATTTCTTTTTGGTAAACTTATCATTTGTTCTCAAATTAAATTTAGTAAAACTAACTTAGAGACCATTTGAATTTGGAAATTTATTTTAGGGTTTAGAGTGATCTTATAAGGATTCCATTTAAGGAAAAAAGGAATCCTTATAAGATCACTCTGTTGTCCTTCTGTCTGTCAAAAGCCTTTATCTCAGGAACGTTTGAAGATATCGAATAGTAATTCAAACCATATATTCAGATGAACGGCCTAATGTATAGTAGACAGAGGGAACCTGGGAAGCTAGAGTTAAGATGCTTAAAATGTGGGCTCTATTCCTACGGGCTATTGCCCGCTTGTGAACTGCGACAATGACTTGTCTAATATTCTTAGACAATGAAATAATATTTTTCTTAAAGTAAAGATTTAATTACTGTACATGTTGTGTATAAACGAAAATTTATATTAAAAATCTACAAATATTTAAAGTATAAGTTCAAGTATAGAAGAAATCCTTATTTTAGTTTTGATATTTAATAATTATAATACTTTTTTTTTTCATTTCAGTCTTGTGCCCCTCGATATGCGGAATCAAAAACTTTAGAAAAAACAACCTCTTCTACAGTTGGCATCTGCTATTTAAAACATCACAATGCCCCGTTCCGGCGATTACAAACGTTATCGAGCTACGATCGTCTCCGGACCGAAAAGAGAAGAGTGGGTAGGTGGAAAATGGAAAATTATATTGCTTACTGCGTGTTTTTCCCTCATAATAGGGCAGACAAGGGATTTGTCTACGTCGTCTTCTTCATTCTTTAAATGAAATCTGGAGCATTGGTTAAACTTGATGATATGACTGTGTGTCCTTGTAAGTATGTTGAAGGACCTTACAGGGTCCGACGGGTAGTTGATATTTAATACTCGAATATTGTTGAATAATGAGAAATATTAGTTTCCACTAGACCAGAAAACGACGATGTTCCCTTTGTTTTGAATGCTTTTCAATAAAGTGTAACTTTTTTATTGGTTTTCTAGTTTCTTCTTGAGGTTTTCGTATTTATCATCTAATGTTTTTAACTATTCCCCCAAATTATAATTTATATTTTGCGTGATTTTTGTTTGTTTGTACAATTGTTGGTTTTTGTTCAGCTAATTTTGATTTCAGCATTAATGGACTCTTTTGGCTGGAGCATACATATAACAGCCGAAAACGAAATACTAATCGGCGGCCCAGCTATCAGTAAAGGTAAATTTTGGTAACAATTTTTCAATATTTTTATTTTGGTTTTTGGTCATTCATCACAACTGACTGAGCTCTATTTTCTCCATTTGCGGCGCTAACTGGGCGGCTTCTACGTTACACTATGTCAAAACATGTCTACATTATGTCAAAACTCGACGTCAAGTATTTTCAACTTATGGCTTTGAATTTCGAAAGAAAACATTTTATAACTTGCATTACAAACATAAAAAAATATTAATTGTGAATAATTATACGCCGCGTAGTGCCAGCGTCTGTGAATCACTTAATAACGAAGGAACTTCATATAATTATATTATAAACGTTATTTTATAGGACGAGTAATCAAACATCACACTCCAATGAGTGAAAGTTTTCCAAAAATGTTCGACAAAATTAGTCGAAGCAATCCTGTCCTTTATAATTTTGGTAAGTAAACAACATTTTCATATGAGAATTTGTACCGAAAAGTATATTAGACTTTTAATTATTTAAATGGGGCTGTCATGGTGCAATGGCACAAGTAAACGCGTATGTAAACGCGACGGTTGTGGTTTTGATTCCTACTCGGAAATTAAGTTATTATTTATTCATATTTTAGGTTTATAATACTACGTTTCATCTGGTTATCCTTCTATATGCGGGTTACAGCGTCAAGCTGATAGAAGCATAATTAATTAATTATTATTATTTTTAACAAGAAACCATATGACTTGACTTCACGCTTTATCCCCTCTCTACATATTTCTTTCGCCTCGTCCACTGTCATCAACCTCTTCATATATGCCCATGTCAAATTTTATGACTATCTGACATAATCGTGAACAATTCAAATCATTATTAAAAAATTCCGAGTCCTATACAACATATATTGATGACAATCAAAATGAATATAAAGTTTCATAAAAATAATATTTTAGGCTACAGTATTGCAAGTGGAAATTTTTTTGGTTCAGAAATGAATTACGCAGTGAGTACAACTTTCGGGGACTTGGGATTTGGAAAGGTATTTATTTATTTATTTATTTATTTTTTTATTGTAACGGAACCAGTGACATAAATATTGCTGTCACTTTAAAATTAAAGATTTGATATGAAAACGCATTTATTTCGTTAATTAATAATAGAATCTGTATCTAATTCGGCGGAAAGTAGAGAATGGAAGTGCTTTAATGGGAACGATGAAACACTTAATTCCCTCTGCGTACTCGCCTATCTGCGGGATACAGCGTGAAGCTAAACAAAAATAATTTTACAGGTATATTTTTTTAATTCAAAACTGGACAATATAGGGGCTATCAAGGACAATAGTTTCAGTTCCATGTTTGGAGCAGCCTTGTGTACAGCTAAGCTACCAGCTGCCGCCTTGATCGTGGGTGCGCCCGTCTACAGCGAGAGTGATACTGAGTACGATGTGGGTGCTGTATATATTTATATGGCTGACACTGAGTTTAGTTCTAATGTAAGTTATACTATATATGAATAATAGACACGATGTTTCCGTCTACGTGGTATCATTAGAAAACATATATGTAATTCTGCTTCTTCCGTCTTTAATTTTTTTTCTTTCTGTCTTTAGTTCGTTACGTTGTGAGTTCGATTCCTGATCGGAGAAATAATTATTTCATATTTTCGTTCGCGCGCTCTGGTAACAAAGCAAAGCAAAGCATCACTCAACACACATTGATTCGAGATTTTGGCGGAGAATAGAGGATTATGCATGATGCTGAAAATCAAACTATGTCGTGCTTATTATACACGCCATAATTTAAATGGAATCCACAACCGCTATCTTTACAATCAGAGAAAAAAATATTTAAAAATTATAAAAAATATATATAAAATTTCAGGAAATGTTCCTAAAACAGAAAATTATGGGAACCTCAAGTGGTGGTTACTTTGGAAACTCTATACTTAATCTTGGAGATTTAGATGGGGATTCATATGATGGTAAGCACAGTAAGATGACAATAAAAGTAAAATATCTATATAATAAAATCCCCGTAAAAGACGATTAATTTTTAAGCTTACTTTCGAGATGTTGTACTTATTCTTTTTTAAGGCAAATGTTTTGATATCAAAGCATCCATTTATTTATATTTTTTTAATTCTTATGTACAGAATTGAAGAAGTTTTGAGGCCAGTCACAACTGCGCCACGGCGCAGGGGCACAAAATGTGCTGCAAAATCGACTGGTTGTGAGTTCGATCCCCACTCGACAAAAGAAAATATTTATTTATGTTTTTTTATTTCTTCGCTCTGGTGAAATCAGCCGTGTGAGCCCTTGTAGCTTAGAATAGAGTCACCTAGGATACTGTCGGTGTCGTAAGAGGCGACTATGCCATTACTGGCAACGTGACTCTACCACACGTACTTTAACCACCTTAAAGGTCGGCAACGGACCTGTAGCTCCTCTGGTGTTGCTTTGGGGTCGTGGGCAGCGGTGATCAGGTGACCCGAACGCTCGTTTACCTTATCCTCTCCCATAAAAAAAAATTCAGTTGTTAATAAAAAAAATTATATTTAAAATATTGTACAAAACATCGTACGATGTACACAACTGAAGAATAATTCTTTCTTTTTTCTTTCTTAGTTATCAAAGAACTAAAAATTATTATTTAAAGTTTACTTAAATTATCATTTTAGAAGTGGCAATAGCAGCACCATATGAAAATGATGGCAACGGTGTTATCTATATTTATACTGGCAAAGGTCTTTTGAAGGGCAAATATACACAGAGGCTTCAACTAGATTGGTTTAAAAATTTTGGCTTCAGTATGACAACTGTACAAGACTACGACGGGAACGGATGCAATGGTACTGTAGTAAATGATTTAATTTTCTTCTATTTTCTTTTTAGGGTTCCGTATCTCGAAAGGAATAACATAATCCTTATATATTCATTTTGTTGTCCGTCCCTCCGTTCGTCTGTCAAGACCCTTTACTCAGGAATGCGTGGAGATATCAAGCTAAAATTTATGTCAAATGCTTTGGTCTACTCTCCCTTGGAACTGTAAAAATCAAACTTCTAAGCCAATCTAAAGATACAGCCGAAGATGAAAAATATGCAGAACTCGCAAGTGAATTAAAACCTACAGGGAGTTTCCCGTAGACTGAGAATCTTGAAATTTGGTGCGAAAAATTGAAAAAAGTGAAAATTTATAGTTCCTTCTTAGAAAAAAAAATAATACAAACTTATATTTCTAGTTCACTTCATATAAAATAAGTGCATAAACCCTTAAAACTTAAGTTTTTCAATTTTACTTAGGCCTCCAGTCAACTTCCCTCCGAAGTCTCGGTGGACGAGAACGACTCGCATTTAACCTGTTTTTTTTT
>JBAIZZ010000343.1:29131-80358 GCA_037355905.1 Heliconius aoede | reverse complement strand
ATGTAGCAAAAGAATATACGTTATAGAATAACCAAAAAAAAAAAAAAAAGAAAATATAGAAGCAAAATAAATAGTAATTGGGTCGATTGACAGATTTGATTATGTGACACGAATGTACAAACACAATTTAGGGTACGCTGCCCTAATAAATACAATTATAAATGTGAGATTGAAGGGACGGCGTAACGAAGCGAGTTGTTGTGAAACCAATCGGATGCTACTTGTGTAGCTTTTAGAGATGGATAATTAATTAGTTTTGAAATATACGCGCACGATCAGGTGAGCCCGGTTGTGCTGTGCGTGGTGGAAATCGAAGAAATTAAATATTTAAAATTTTCGTTTTATTTGCTCTGGTGTCGAGGCAAAGCGTGGCATTGAGTTCCGTCACTCAATACGCAATGCCTCCAGAATTCGACGGAAAGTGGGCAGTGGAGTGTCTTAACACTATGCTCCCTCTTCCTTGCTATATGCGGGATACAGCGTAAACCCTTGACTTTTTTTATAAGGTAACATATGTTTCATTCCATTCTTCACTTCATTAGATCTGTCTAGACATTACCACAATACATAATAGAACGATGAAGACCTCGAAATGGGCATTGTAACTGGATCCGATAAATATTTGCTTTAAGTAATATTGCGAAGCTGTAAATCATATTTCTCTGAGGACTAAACGTATCGGCGACAATCCATTGCGAAAATAAATGAACGTACGTATATAATGTAAATATTTATTAAAGTCCCTTACATAGCCGGGTAATCGGAGAAAAATTGGGAGCCTAGTGTCTAGTGTACACTTTGTTGCCATGAATACACTTCCATTTCTTACTTTCTTCTTCTGAAGGAATTGCATGTTAAGTGGCGGAACTCAACGCTACGCCTCGCCGTATTGCCAGAGCGAAGAAATGAAAATATTTTTAAGCTTTTATTTATTAGAATAGATATAACTATTTTTATATAGCTAAAACAAACAACGTAAAAAGAATAGTTCCACCATACAATAAATCAAATTCAGGAAATATGGTTCTCATCCATTTTTTTGTCGGTCAGGCGTCAGCAAATGTAACAAATATATGTGAGTGCACATGAGGTTTGCTTGGAAATAGAAAAGAAAGGTATTTTTTTATTAAAATCATTTAATTATTATGTATTAATGTTTCATATAATTATTTATATACATTTTATTTATATATCAATATGCATAGATATATATAAAATTGTAATGTCTGCTTGTGAGATTTCTTAAAATCTGCTGAATCACAGAAAATCACTGAACATACATGATGGTAAAGTGGATAGGTAACGAGGTTCCACACTCACAGACCACCATGGATTCCTCGATCGAGTTCAGCCGTTTTATATATATTTACCACCGAGATATTTATGTTTGCATGTACGTTCCGGACGATAATAAAACATAGATACAAACTCTCTCTTATGAACAGTAAAAGCCGGTGGCATTTAGGTTATTTTTGGAAATATCTCTATTGGCCTTCAATGTCCTGTATTTGCATGTTGAGCCTTTAATTTTCCAAATATTTATATTTATATTTCCACGAATTTTTTTCATTTATGAAATATATATCATATAAATCGTGGCGAAGACGCATAATTCAGTATTTCATTTCATGTAAAAGTTTGTCTAGAAAGTATAAGCGTAAAAATATAAAAAATAATTGTCAACATTTTACTTAAAAAATACTTCAAAAAGAGTCCCTAGTCCAATAGAGATCAGGAATACCAAGTGACTTGCCTTTTCTAGTCAGTACCTACTTTTTACAAGAATTATACGTTATGTCCCAAACTTTTACCTAGCCTTTTTAGGTTACACGATCGGCTTTTTTAGCTTAAAATGTAACGAAGTTTGTGATGTGGTAATATTATAGTGATATCAAAAAAAGAGATTTTGCTATCATTATGATAGCAAAAGCTCGTTACCAGTAAATAGTTACTAGGAAATGAAAATGTTCAATTCTAAGTGGAAGTTGAACCAAAAACGACCAGATGCTGTTCCATATCGCCACAATGAAGCAAAATAAGAACATGCTTCCTATATTTGCTTTAATTTCTACAGAATTATATGGCAAAAATAAATTTATGTAAAATAACAATTCTATAGTCTAAAATCAATACTATATAACGTAGTAGCAGTTCAGAATCCATATTTAATTGCCACAAGGAGCGAATACCTAAATAATACAATATTGAATCCGTTTCCGTCTCAGCATCGAGTCGTCGATAAAGCGGCTGATAATCTATGCGGATAGCCTCATAAATATGTAGTTCCAGCTCTGGTCGTAAATTCAACATTTTTGTGAAAAAAATATCAAATTAGGAGGTTCAAAAAAAACCTAAAACATATTGTACACTAAAATTGAACGTAAAATTCGATGTATAATCGTAAATATTTTATAGCAGCTTATTTGAAAATTTTCCCTATTTCTAAATTATCAAATTTATTTATTGTGTGCAATTTTCTTTTTAGATCCAGATAATTTTCTTTCTTTATCACAGCGAAGAAATAAAAATATCAAATATCATTTCCTCAAGTGAGAATCGAACCTACAACATGCGGCATTTACAGTCGCACTCCACTTGCACTTGCAAAAATAATTGAATCAACGAAATTTTATGCCAACGTGGCGCAATGGAAAATTGATTGAAGGTTTTAGGTTCGATTACCACTCGGAGTAATTTTTTACTTCAATGCCACTCAATACAATAAGTTTGGAATTCGGAGAAAGGAGTGTCTTGACAATACATTATTTCTCAGGATCAGGATACAAAATACCAAAAAAAAAAATTATTTATTGACCATAAAATATAAAGATTAAAATAAAACGAAATGTATAATCAAATGTGAACAATTTATTATTATTACATAATATTATAAGTATGTAAAACTAGTAACGTCGCCAAAGTAACGACGACACACAAGGATGCCGCACTTCTGTCCTGACCTTGATGAAGCTCCGCTAAACTTTCACCTGCAATAAGTTTAATAATATTTAGTAAATGTAACAAAAAATAGGCCAGTTGCGGCGCAGGGGCACAAAGTGTGACTGTAAACGCGACTGGCTGGTCGTTCGATTCTCGCTCGAGGAAATTTATTTAAATTTTTATTATCATTTCCTCACTCTGGTGTCAATGTCTTCAGAATTCGGCGGAGAGTATGGAACGGAGTGCCTTAACTCTAGGTTCCCTTTGCCTAGGTGCTATTTCCACAATTTTCTATATCACAATTTTCCTGACGGATGCATTGGCATTGAGTTCCACACATTAACGTATTTGTATTATGTGAAAGAAAATTAGAAGAGTTTAAATATTTTTTAAATAAATTGGGTGATAACAACCATATACTCTGATTCATTTCAAGTAGAGCATTCTTAAATTGAAATATATATAAATGTAGAAGGAAAGTAAGCAACAAATTATAATGTTATATAATATAAGATAAATAATAAATACTTTTTTTTATTAAAGTCGTAAATCTATCGAAGTGTTCATTATAGCAGGCAACATGACGTCTAAACGAGTCTGTCCCTTCATATCAATTAGTATAAAATATCACAAAGTATGAAATATTCTTACATATATTTGTATCTTTAATTATTAAGTGAATTTCGTAATTTATATTTACTACCCAAGTAACTCCCAACGAAGTTGAGTGTTTAATCTTAACGCCGTACTTCGCTTTGACACCAGAGCCACCCAATGACAATATTAAATAATTCATTTCCTCGAATGACAATATAAAAAATATAAAATATTGTGTTTGATATAATATATTATGATTTTATTAATTCTTTTTTGACGAAAAAAAATGTCCACACCTTAATTTCGCATACCTCCTCATTATCTGCGTGGATTATATATAGAGAGAGAGAGAGAGAAAGAGAGATGAGGCGTTGACAAAAAATTTTTTGAATGCCACTGATTGAAAAAAAATGATTGAGTAATTATTAAAGTAATTAAGATAAAGTAATTATTTTACTAAATGACCATTGATGACCATGCAAAAAATAACTAATCATATTCGGCGTCTCTCACAAAGTTGGCAGATTGAGTTAGCTGGTATGCGAATTAATTTATGTATTAAATGTACTACTATGGACCACTACACTATTGTACAATAGATTCGTGGTTTCCAAGCCTACAACCAATTATCTAATTCAACCTACCTAGAATACGGAGGGTAGTGATTCATTGGGGTAGAAACACTAAGCGTTACAAAGGAATATTACGGTGTATAACAAATTTCCACTGACTACGTTGTATGTGAGACATGCGCTTTTCTCACTTTATTGATATCGATATTGTCCAGCAAATTGGACTTTAGGATATTGTTACATCGTTGTGTAAATGGATATGTGTAGATTGATAGTAAATATGAAGGTTTTAAGTTCGATTTGTCCATGGTAATTGATAACAATTTAATTATCTTACAATTTTCATAATAATAGTTTCCGATTCACATTCGGGGGAATGAAATATTTAATATTTTCGTTAGCTCGCTCTGCTAATGGTGCAAAGCGCGGCGTTGAGTTCCGCCGCCTCAACACAGAAACGTCTCAATGGAGATGCAGTCAATTTTGCACGTATCTAATTGCCTTTGATGTGATATAATTACAATAAATTTGTATGTGACATGATTACAATTAAAATTCTGTTTATATTTTTCGTGGACCTAGTGTCATGACAATCCCGTTTTCCATTATTGCTTCGAATTCCAGATATTGCGTAAGTAGATTACTGCCAAAAAAAAGCCTTTATCCCGCAAATAGTAGGGTAAGTAGAGTGAACCTAGTGCTAAGACTCTACGTTCCCTATATTTATATAGTACGTACGTACCTTTAGTAATATACAGGAATACATGTGCTGGAGTAGGCCCGGGGGGCGGTGCTCGCGCTATCCTGCAAGTGTAGCGGCCAGCATCGTCACTTCTGACACGAGCGACCCTGAGTACTGAATTGGCCCCATTGGAACCGAACTCAGTTCGGACACTGAAATATTGCTTTTATTATTTGTGTTATGATTTTATGGTATATTTAATTATAATATTATAGTAAACTATATACGCGAGTGGTTGTGGGTTTGATTCCCACTCGGAAATTATATATTTTCATTTCATCGTACCGTTTCATGTCAATGTATTTTACAAATCATGTAATTTTGTTGCGGCGGCCATTTTGTTTTAACAAAAATTCACTATAAGTAATTTAATTTCATTTCATTTTCAGCTTCACGCTGTATCCCGCACACAGCAGGGTAGGCAGAGGGAACCTCGGTGTTAAGACACTCCGTTCTCCACTTTCAGCCGAATACTGGAGGCATTGCGTCTTGAGTGCACGCAATGCTTCCAGAATATAATATATACAATTATAATTAAGAAATATAATTAAAAAAAATAATATATATAATTTCACAATAATATAAAATTATTTTATCTTAGCTTTGAAATAAAAAAAGAATGTTTAAAAGAAATAAAGCCACTTGCCTTATCCCTCCTCTAGTTGTGTCATCGTTTAGCAAGTCATCTCGTCTGTACCACAGTAAAGAGGGCCCTCCCTCCATTTTCAGGCCTCTCACTTCGCACCTCAATGCTACCGTGCTGCCCAACTCGCACACTTGCTCCGAAACTTCAGCACCTGCTCCGTCCACGATACGGACTGATACCTCTGTTTGGAAAAAATAAAAGCTTATAATTGTAATATTGTATAATAGTGATAGTCAGGCCGTTGTGGCGCGGCAGTTATTTGACTGTACATCCCAGGGTTAGTGGCTGGTCAGATTCATAATGTGATAAAGAAGGCATAAGTCATTGATAATGCAATAAAATAAAATAAAAAACGTAGTGCCTTGACACTAGCGTCCTATCTTGGCAAAATAAAATTTCCAATAGATTGATATATCCAGAAAATTTTTAATAAATAAATAGAAAAGAAAATTTAATTACGATTAATAATATTTTTGTTTAGTATAAATCCGAGATAACTTATACAAAATTAGGTTATTTGCGATATTAAGAGGAATGCTTTTAATTAACCTTTATTGTTGTTTCCGGGATAACCTTTGAAACATTTTATTTGACTGTGATTACATTTTCTTATCAAAGCAATTAATTTAAAATGTTTGTAATTAAATTTTATTTGCATAACGATTTTCCTACTACGTATTTTGGACAAACTGACAGCTTATATTTCAGATCTTTATAAAGGAAAATATTATATAAATTTTTACGCCTTATAATTTTGTTATGTATTATGAAATTTGTTGACTTTTATGGACAATTATTTTTTAATTTTTTTTTCTTAATTAAGTAGGGAGAACAAAGAAGAACATATAGTTTAAAAATATGAATAAAACTATGAATCCCTACGGATATATGTATATTGAGGTGTTATGCCAACATTAAAAATGTACAAACATTATAAAGTAGCGTAAGTCCAAACTCATATTCATCTTTCAGCCGTTTAAGTGCTCTAAGCAATTAAGATTCGATCGAGCTATGTAAAGTTTTATCACAAAAAAAAATTACGTCACACGTAACGTCACAAAAAAAAAATTTATACTTTATTTCCATCAAATTCTTTAAACTTCAAACTCGTATTTATTTATATTTTCATTTCTTCGCTCTGGTGTCGAAACAAAGCACGGCGTTGATTTCCGTCACTCAACACGCAGTGCCTCCAGAATTTTGTGGAAAATGGAGAACGAAATTTTTTAACACTAGGTTCCCTCTGCTGTTTGTGGGATATATCGTGAAGGTGAATTTCATAATAAAGTTTTGGCAAAAATATTTTGAAATAATCCAAATAACCGTTAAACTGAATTTCTTTATTTTCAGCTTTACTATATCCCGCACATAGCAAAGCAGAAGGAACCAGGGAACTTTGTGTGAAGGCACTCTGTTAGCATCAAGGCACTTCTATTTTCCTTTTACCTCCAAATTATAGAGATAGATTTTCTCGAGTGGGAATCGAATCGAAAACCTGTCTCGTTTAGAGTCGCACGCTTGTGTCCTTGAGCCACGAATTTCTTTTATTTTTAAACTTAGCTTCACTTAGATTATGTTTTTTTTTTCAAAACATAAAATTACAAATAACTTCCATCTAAATTGCAGGTGGCCTACACCACAACCGAATCGTGTTTTAATTAAAATTATCATATAAATTTAAGGTTTATAGGCAAAGTTTTAATTTGTGAGGCATTTATTGCGTGAACCTACGTTATGATAGCAATTTAGATTCTCCAGTAAATATTTTATTCATATTTCTGATATGCCTGGATTTTTGACTTCATTTTCAGAGACTTCATTACGCTCTAGTACTTAATATTGATGATATTTCATTTTTTTTCTCCGCTATATGACAGGTAATTTGTCGTTTCTAAGGGTAAAAATTTTAATCTGTTGGTTTCATAGAATTTATAAAACGAATTTCGTGCCTACTACAGATTTTTTGCTGTAGAAAATGCTTATTATATTCAATGTTTATATGAATGGTATGTTTAGAATTAAAAATTAATTTCATATTAAAGTTTATGTACATGTATTATAATGTATAAATCAATTTTTATATTGAAATTAATTATCTTATATGTAAATAGTCGGACGTAAGCGAGCAGAAGGAGTTGAAATGTACTCGCTTAGTTATAGCGAAGTAGTTACAAAATATAAAACCTTTTTTTTATGAAAATGTTAACTTTTTTTATTTAAAAAGGAGTCCAGTCTGCCTAAATATTACCCGTTCATTTCCCTTTAGCGTTAAGCACCAGGTTTAATTCTCAAACGGCAAAACTCTATATGTGTCTTTGTTTATTTCTTTATTTTTATCGTGTCATACGTATAAACCCCTGCGCCAAAACTGACCTCTAATTTTTGACATAATCATACCATTAATATAGTAAAACACATATATACATAATATATATTTAAAAATTATACATACTTCAATATGAAATTGTAACATCAAACATGCGCGTACAGTAAACTATTCCAAGGCTTCAATAAACATATAGTCCAAATGAGTCCTAAAATAATAAATTGAGTTGACTAATCCAAGTATACGGCCACTTAACTTAAAATAAGTATGTCTGTAGCCTTCCTTTATAAAATGGACCGACGTTAGGTACTCACTGAGTAGGGCTACACTTCGTTAATGAACTGGGATCGTAGCTTTCACGAGGTTTGTTTTTAAGTAGCTTCTCCTCGAAAAAAAAATTTTTTTTAAAGTATTTTTCCTTATTAATTGAGTGATATTTTGTTTGTATACAATATTTGTATTGATTTAAAATCTATAAAGTTATTTCGTACTGGTAGTGCGGCGTACAAAAAATATTTTTTTACTTCTACTACTAAAATAAACATTGCGCCTTGGGTCTATATTTTGTCAGAACGATCCTATGTAAACAGTAGTGTACGGGAAGTGACGCACTCTACTACTACTCTATATTTAATATTATGAAGATAACGTGTTTCCTTGGTTGAACGCGCTTAACTCGAGAACTACTAAGGCGTAAGTCGGCGAACTCTTTAGAAGTTATTAATAAATTACTTAAAATTATATTAGTGCACTTTAAGTGTAAATAAGTGCCAAGCTTTATAATGTTGTCATTATTAAAAATCGATCAAGTTTAGGTAGGCAGAGGGAACCTAGTGTTGAGACACTCCGTTCCCCACTTTCTCTCGCTGGCATGGCGCATAGCATAAGCGTGTGGCTATCAACAGGTTGTGGATTCGATTTTCATTCAAGGAAATGAAATATTTATTACTTTCATTCCTTCGTTCTGGAGTCGACAAAAAGTGCGGCGTTGAGTTCTGATACTCACCACGTAATGCCTACAGATTTCAACAGAAATTAGAATGCGGAGTGTTCTAACACTAGACTAACTCTGCCTATTCTGCCTACAAGCAAAATACAGCGTGAAGCTGAAAAAAAAAATTTAAACAAAAAACTGCTAAATCAGTAACAAACAATATGAAACTCAATTTTTGACGATATTTGTTTCAAATCCCCGTAGACACTCAACGGTTGTAAAGGATACTTTGCATACCTACTTTGACGTCGGTAAAAAAGATCAGAATAAAATCGGCGTTTACGCTCGGGTCAGACGTGGGTCGCGATCTGCACGTGTCACGAAATGACCCGCTGTACAGGGTGTTGCCATTTCGCGAAAGTTATATGTAACTACTACGAGCTACTGTCGTATCGTAATGTTTTACTATTATCGCTAGCGAAATGTTTATGTATACGAATCCTTTTTAGTTAACTCGGCCGTGTGAACATATGAACGTAATATTATGTATTTTTTTTTTTACAAAATCGTTTTCACACTTTAGGCATTATAAATAAATTGAAATAAAATATTAATGCACCAAATTGCACCAAATTACTTTTTATTGATATTAAAATTATATAAAAATTAAAACAGCTTCACGCTGTATCCCGCACACTGCACCCTGCTGTAGCAGTCAGAAAAAATATATCCTTTCCTCGAGTGGGGATCGAACCCACAACTGGTTATAGAAGTAAGTTTATAAGTACAAAGGAAAAAAAAGGCAAATGTCTTATATTTGTTATTGGGCATACAGGTACGCGAACCCAGTTCCTCGAATCACAACGAAGGCTGGTCGTGTGAAAGTCGTGATGAAGAACATACACCCAATAGACAAACCACCGAGGGCATTAAAGAACGCCAAGAAGTAGAACATTTCTGTTACAAATTTCAGGAAATAAGTAAAAAATATATATATACATACAAATTCGGTAACGACAGTAGAGCCCCATTAATTCTTAGTAGGGTAGCCGATTTATATTCAGTACACGGTGTAGTTTTTCGATCACTTCCCGAAGTGTATAGGATTTCAAACATGGCCAGTTTAAGTGGATAATGTTAAATCAGAACACGTTTTAACTTTTCTGTTTGGACGTCAAATTATTTATGGACAAAGTAAGCTTTTGCTTTTTGAAACTCTTCAAATGTTGCCGGCCAAACTTCCTGGTACCATTTAGGTACGTGTGGCTGTAAATAATGTTTCCAATAGAGAATTTCTTTCAGAGAGAAGAACGGTGAATTGTTGCGTTAACTCAACGCTGTGTTTTCTCTTGGTGCCAGAGTGACGAAACGAAGTAATTTATTCATCTGAATGAGAATTGAACTCTCGTCACCAATATGTTTATAATTCAACGAAATATAACTTGCTATTAACAAAAAAACAAACAGAACAATCCTATATAAACAGTCACATACGAAAAATACAGAAATATAATGTTACAGCGAAATTTGCGAGGTTACGAAACTATGAGTATTTTGTTTTCATCCTTTTTGTTACGGCATTTGAAACCTTCAAAGCTCTTTTCCGCAAACTTTCAAACAACAAATGTAGTTCGAACAGAATTTTGTACAAGCAAGGATTAGGTGAGGATTAACAAGTCAAGGGTCACGGGTGTGGAACGATCCTATGGTAATCTAGCTGGTCTTCAATAATTTGAATAGATTTTGATTTTGTATATATTTAACAATTTACAGGTTAGGCAAGACATTAGTTTAAATTAAACTTTATTTTTTCTATTTGCAAAACGTAAAAATTTCGATATTCATTTCTTTTTTTAAGTTATAATATTATGATAACTTGTTATTAAATTAAAATTGTATTTCTAAAGTATTTAACGCTTTAAATTTAAATAAGAAATATACTAATATACTAATACACTATCAATAACATATAGATTTTCATAATTAACAAAACGATACAGAAGTAGTACAGAAGTTCCGCTCACCGGGTACTCTCAAGGTGACGCGGGCTGTCCTGGGCGGGTGGGCGGACAGCTGGCAGTCGTAGAACGCAGCGTCAGACGGCCTGACTTCTCTCACTTCTAATCTCCATATATCTGGTGGAATGAAGCGTGCTGAATACCTACGAAAATTTATTATATTTGTTAATAAATAGAATAAAAACTTACATAAAAATTTATGTGATAAAACAAAATATAATACGATGTGACACTTTTGATTTGTACATTTATAAGTGTATATAAAAATATTAAAAAAAAATTCTTTCACTGAGGACTAACAGACTATGCATGAAAATTTTCCAGTATAGGGGACGAGAAATTCCTACTGAAGTCAATGGAAACAAAGTTGCGGTGTACAGTTTCACTCTGTATCACGCACATACACAAGTAGAGGGAAAGGGAGGGAGTTCATTCTACCCCGTTCCCCACTTTCAGCCAAATTGTGAAGGCATTGCGTGTTGAATCGCGGCACTCAACGCCGCGCTTCGCCTCGTTGCCAGAGACTCGAAATGAGCCATGATGGCGTTAAAGTACAAAACAATCAAAGAAATGTATACATAAATAAAATTAAAAGAGTGTATAAATTGTTTATTATTATTCTATTAGAGAATAAGATAAATATAACGCCGTGTAAATATAATTTAGTTAGTTTACTTAGGATCGGCTGCTTTACTAATAAAAGCGTAATTTTTAATTCATATTTTTTTGGTTTCTAATTAAATTACGTAAGGTTTTATCTTATATTTTTACAATATAGTATGTAGGCCAACCATATTTTTTATTATTTAACACTGGAATAAGCTACGAAATTTGATGTGTATTTTAATTCTATATCAGAACTTTACTGGTGAGTGGTGCGGTGGCGTAACCATGTTATCGAAAACGCGACGGTAGTGGGTTTAATTTCTTAAGGAATGAATCATTTAATAATTTGTTTTCCTTTTTCTCGGTAAATTTATCTTAATTTTAATTCAACACGCATTGTCTCGTAGATTCTGTAGTGGGGAATGGAAGGTTTAAATACTAAAAAAAATTAGAAAAGATATAAACATATATTAGATTGGTACAGTTACTTAGAGAACTTTCACAAAACCATTTCTTACTGTAACAAGCAGTAACTAAGAAGCTTTTAAGCTTTAATCTACTGATTCGAATTGAAAAAATATTTTTGTGCATACAGTAGTACAATAAAACAAAATTCAAAGTTTCCAATTACTTACTCAAACAAAGCCGTAAGTATAAACTAGTCTATCATATTACCCATTTATTCCCTTATTACTTCTTATAACGTAAAAGTAATAAAAAATACAATTTTCATACAATAATATGACGTATGTATACATTCCGCGTTCTATACACGCAGTCCCAGCGCGGGCCCTATATCTCAATTCAATGTACGTCGTCTGTTAGCTAGGGCAGGTTTACACGACAGGTTTATGGGAACAAATGACTCATATGTTGCCACCTGTCGTCGTTCGTGTGGTGATTTATGTGTAGGTCAATTTAAAAGGCTGTGGACGGAGCTTAAAATGAAGAAAGATGATATTTTTTATGATATTCGGATTTTGTGATACAGAAGAATACAGTATAAGATAGCAGTAGAATATTTTTGTCGAATGTTTTAGTTCTATTCTTACTACTTTTAAATAAAAAGAAATCCACACTTAAATAATATAAATAAATAATTGTTTAATTTTTATAATTTAGAAATATACGAAAAGTTCTAGGGTTTTTGTCTTTCATGAACCTTTATGGGAAAATAAAATATATAAATTGTTATCTTAATTACCTGTAACTAGCTGTATACTAACAATAATTACCTAATATACATATACAATACTTATTTCACAGGTAATCAAATATGGCGGAAAATAATATTACACCAATAACAATAAAGATAAAATCAAAACAACAATCGTGAAAATCATTATTTGTGGCCAAACGGGGTGGTGCCGTGTTTAAATTTATTATTCATATATTAGTCGCGGCAATTTAGTACGATTTATACGCACAAACGAATTATTGATAACTATGGTAATGCGAATAAACATTTTATTTTACGTTTACAGGCATTTATGATGGAAATTAAATTTTATTTGACGAATAATTTGCTCTGTTTTATAGTTTAATATGTTAATAGAATGTATATTGTTTTTGATCACGAAATCTACTAAACTAATCTTTTTTTCTAATTACATTTTATGAAAGAGGTGAAGTGCGTCGTTGAATTCCGCCATTCAGCACTTAGTGCTTCCAGAATTTGACAGGGAAAATGGAAAGGTAGTGTCTTGACGGGAACAAAGTGTCTTAATACAATGTTCTCATGTTCCCTCTACCTATCTTACTATATGCGCGATAAACTTACACAATTACAGTACAAAAATAACTCACAAAACTTTATGATTTAACTTTATAATTTAACTTCTGATACGCATTTCTTAGTTTCTGTAGTGTTTCATAAATCATTTCATAGGTACTAGTACAAAATATAATAAATATATGGCACCTGTCATCCGCCGTGTACTGCTGTGTGCCGGTCGTTAGCAGTTCCATTGGCAACTCATCGTTTTTTCGTCTCACCCATGACACCTGGTGTAGTGAAAAGTAATTATAAGGCTTATATTGTAAATGGTTGGAGTAATATATATATATATATATAATCAAAATATTTTATATATAAATAAAACAGATACAGTTACATCTTGAATGCTTGAAATGCTCTCTCCTCTTTGTTTCAGAGGTATCATTGTCAGAAATAAATAAATATATATTTGTAAAACATTGATTTTAAAAAAATAGAGACATGCTGAGATTCTTGCGTCGGTTCTTCTCAGGCATTAACATCAGTGAACTGGTGGTAGATTATTTGACGATCAAAAAATGAAGTATGTAACTTCTTATTTTGAATAAAATTATTTGAAATTGAATTTAAGAATAAATAAATTACTGTTGGAGAGATACTATTTGTCTTTAGTTTTCTCTCTTTCTTAAGTTGTAGAAGATAAATAATGTAATTAATTATAGAATAGAATAGTGTAATAAAAAAAATGTGACAATATACTTTAATATAAACAATTCAATTAAACGAGGCACATATGTTGGAATTAAACTATAATCCTGATATTTTTAAAAGCACATAATGTGTCTTTGATAAAATAAAAATAAATTAGCTTCACGGTTCACTTGCACACAGCTGAGTTAGGCATTAAACTAGTGTTAAGATACTCTGTTCCCCCTTTTCCGCCGAAGACAAATTCTGGAGGCATGGCGCGTTGAGTGGCGGAACTCAACGCCGCAATTTGCCTCTATACCTTATATCCGATGTCTTTTATATTTTGGTTATACTTTATTAATATATATGCAAATTATAGCATAGTTAGAAAAAATCTCGAATCGACTTTGTTTTAATAATATGAAAGCAAAAGAAAACTTTAAATTATATTTAAAAATATAGGTCAATCTTAAAAAAAATATCTCAATACAATGAAATACAAATAAGATATGAAATCAGAATAATTTGAACAAATACAATATAAAAAATCAATTTGGTCCATTAGCTATGTATGGCGTGGCGGGTGAAGTATATTTCCCTCGAGATAAACCATCGATCGAAACGTGATCCGTTGCCGGAGTTTATTTTAAGAAAGAAATTATGTTATAATAAAGTTTATTTTAAAATATATGCTTGTTAAAATCTAATAGGATGTTGTTTCTTTTTCATGGCTTACTCATTAAGCAGGTTAACTATTGATAATATAACAAATCTAGTGTCCAGACTCTACGTTTTTTGCCTTTGATACGAATTCGATATACTGCACTTTAAGTAGAGGGGACTATGAAGCATTTTGAAAAGTTCGCAGGATATATGTATGTATTTAATATATATAAATAAAACGTAAAAAAATGAAATGAAATAAAGGTGAATATAAAAAAAAAACATCATGAAACAGCTTATACAAATCACGTTCTACGCTGAAACCTTTCGAGCTTTGAATTTAAATTAAAAACGTTTATTGTAAAACTTTCAATCTAGATAAAAAAAATTTAATATTCACCGCACGCGCCGGCCATTTAAAAAAATTACAGAGATTACTGAGCGAAAGGTGTTTTCTGGTTGAAACATCAATGTGTGTAATGTACGCTTCTAATTGCTGTGTTTTAATTAAACTTTTAAACCACCAGAGGCGATTAGAGGTGCTTCCATCGGGTATAATACACGTATTGTAATTTTGTTGTTTTCCAATAATTGTAATACATGCTGAAACTTCAAAAAGCTCTTTTAGGAGAATGAAATATTTGATAT
This sequence comes from Heliconius aoede, assembly GCA_037355905.1. Classification (NCBI taxonomy): domain Eukaryota; kingdom Metazoa; phylum Arthropoda; class Insecta; order Lepidoptera; family Nymphalidae; genus Heliconius; species Heliconius aoede. The sequence continues at coordinate 65,259 of JBAIZZ010000343.1, read as the reverse complement.
TTTACATTTCCTTGCTCTGGTGCAGAGGCGAAGCCCAGCGTTGGGTTGCACCATTTAAAACGCAATGCCCAAAGAATTCAGCAGAAAGTGAGTCTCAATAGGAAACGAAGTGTTAGGTTAGGTTATTAGGTTTCCATGTTCCATCTGCATCTACACTACATACAAACATGAGCGAAAAGTGGAAAAGAGAGTGATTAATTAAGAAAAGAGATATGGAATCGAGGCCGTCATGGTATCAATGGTAACGCGATGGTTGTGGGTTCGATCCCACTCGAGGAAATGAAATATTTATTTACATACAGATCCACGTTGAGTTACGCTACTCAACAAGCAATGCCTCCATAAATCGGCGGAAAGTGGGGAACGAAGTGTTTTAACACTGTATTCTCTCTGCCTACCCTGCTGTGTGCGGGATACAGCGTGAAGCTGATTTATGTGTTTTATTTTATATGGAATCTTTTATGCAATTTAACATTTACTTGGTTTAATGGACGGAAGCATCCATCACGCGCTACCGCATTAAATGCTAATTGGATATCTCTAACAATTTGTACCGGCCGATTTAACTGCATATTAATTAGATTATAGTTACATACACTCACATCAAATTACATTATCCAATTAGTCCAACTTGCTGTATCATGTCAAGAGTCTTGATTAATGTGCACAATATTTGTATTTAGTGCCGGATTTTTTTTTATTTAGTGTTCAGTTTGTGACTTCTCTTGGACTTTCTTCTTGGATTATGATTATTTCCATTCTTCCATTTTTTTCTCAACTTAGTAAAAATCACATAAAAATATTATATTAAACGATTTAAACTAACCTAATGTTGAGACTTCATTCTCCAGATATCGTTCACCAAGAGTACTCCCATATTTTATATTTACAGAGAAAGAGATGCGAAATAAAAATTTTCAAAATATAAACATTGTTACAAACGGACGATCGAACCTTATTGGCTCATGTATCTATTAGTTAGACACTGACCCAATACACCACGAAGACCTCTATCATCTCTATATATATATATATATATATTCTGTCATCACCATCAGCCTGTCTTCTTCTGTTACTGATCATAGGCCTCCATGGTGCGGTATCCACTCCAGAATGCGCTTAAACCAATCTAAATCGATTCTCCAACAAATGTGAGCCCAGCCAAGTGTCCATGTCCATGTACATCACCCATTTTATCCAGTACATGGAACAATTTGGAATTGCGAGGACAATAGTCAATATAGCATTAGGGGCGAGCGATTCACGTAATTAACGTTGGCCACAATTATTCTAGTACACAATAGATCCAGTGCGCGTGTATGAGCTTTCGCCCGTTTCAGCTTCTGATTGTTCGATAGTCCGAACTCAGAAGTGATTAATGGGTGTTTAGATCTGGTTAAAAGGTTTTCAAGGTTAACTTTTTAGCAGAAGAGCCCTAAAACTTCTTTCAAGTAAGAGATAATAAATGTTTTTTTATGCTGTATATAATATCCAAACTCCTACGCAAACGGAAGAGGCGAAATTTTTCATTTTACGTCTTAGAGTCCACGCAAATAAAATGATTAACTTATGGAAATATTTTACAAAACGTATAAAAAATGTAATATAAGCATATTCAGACTTGCGCTTCTCGGATATTGTTGAAGCATGAAAACTAAAGTCTAAAATATAACAAAAGCATAAAAAAAATTGGAAATTAAAAAGTAATTCATAATAAATAATATAATTGGTAGGAAATTAAAATTCGAAATTGAAATTGCATTTCTCAATTTCTACGGCTTGTTTGTGAGAAAGGGCTAAAAAAAAGAAACAAGAAAATAAAGCAAAATAACTGGATGTAACATACTTATTACCAGTTTATCATGTAGTGCGTCGACTTTGCAGTCCATTTGCGCGGTCGATCCGACCAACGCTTCGATCTCTGGCCCCGCCGCTACATATATGCTGTTGCCGTTGCCGGGCCTAAAAGAAAAAATAGGAAAATAAAAAAAAAATCGTTACTTGATTATAGTATTAATTTATTTGTGGGTTTTTTTTCATATACATTATTTTACCTGCAGCTGTGCCTGCGTAAATGGAGATAGAAGTAACCAAGAATTGTGTGACATGTTGAAATTCAAATAATTTTATTCAAAATAGAAATTTATATGCTTAATGTTATAAATGTCACAGGGACTTTTTATTTTTTTTTTTTTTTTATATATTTTTTCTTTCATCTTTCTATTTATTTTTTCACATCACGCTGTATTCACATTTGACTATAATGTAAAAATAAGTTTAAGCCGTCGGCGGATCGCTAGTGATAAACATTTTTCTTAACATATATATATTAATATTTTCGAAAAAAATATTGAGATTCATCTGGTAATATATTCATTTTCATTAAAATTTCGCCTTAACAAGTTTTGAGAGACCAAGTTATAGACTGTGCGAATTGTTTGCTTCTGCAAGACAAAGATTGATTTAATACCGGCTGCATTATACCGTTAAATGCCGTAGGCCATACTAATATAAAAGTAGCTAAAGTAAGCAAGGCCAGCCGTTTACACTTTAATTAATAAGATAAGCTATTGAGCTAAGTGTATACGCCATATGATGACAATAGGATGTATATGATGACAACAGGATCTACGGCAACAGTACATCGGATGACTTACAAGAAAATCATGACGATTTCTAAGTGCTTGAAGTAACTGTTACCGGAGGTACAATGGGTTACATAGAAAAAATTAAATATAGCTTATATATCTTATATAATATCTTCCTCGATAAATGGACTCTACAATAATGATTTTTAATTTCAAATCAGTCGTTGCTGAGATTAGTACTATCAAACAAACTGTTCTATTAATATATTTATTATTATTATTATTATATAAAATATTTATTAAATATATTTATGAAATTACTTTCAATTTAGGAGGTGAATTCTAAAACACCATGAGACACGTGTTCAATTAATTATGAGTCTGAATTTCTAATTTAATAAAAATAGGTGGCGTTTTAAAAAAAATTACATCCACACAAACTGTCGAGCCCCATTTCATCCCATTTGGGGTAAAATTTTTCAAAATCCCTTCTTAGTGGATGTCCACATTACAAAATTTCTTGCTTACAAACTCTTTACTATACAAAGAAAGGAGTAAAGCAATATTCCTATAACTCAACTACGTGCGTTTATTCTTATGTACACATCGACATAATGCAGTGTTGAGTTCTGCCACTTCCTCGGAGAAAAGAGTGTTTGACACTATACTCTTTTGGCTGTAAGGCATAACATAATAATATTATGATGATGATAACCTGACCTGTATTATACGTATAAAAATTGTCCACAACTACACATTTAGTTATTGTCATTTAGATATATAAACTAAATATATTATATAGTATTTCTAGACATATCTTAACTTACAAATTAACTCAAAAGGATTTGGTTCAGAAAATTGAATTATAAACTATTTGAATTCGAAACAACACTACAGTGTTCCAGCAAAGTTCACGTAAATAGAATATAATATTCTCTCAAAATTGAGACGCACTCAAATGAAGTTTGTGTTTATTGGATTAATTCTGTCGCAGTGAAGTGAACAATGTATATAGGGTTTATTATTGGTGACAACGTAATGTACCATGACGGAGGTTACCCTGCCAGTTGCATGACGAGATAGTTCATATTGGCGACCCCGTAAAACTTATGAGTTAACACGTAGGGCTGAAGCTAGCAGCGTAGCCCACCGTCGGAGCACATCACGTCGGTGTCACCAATATGGGCTAAGGCGACGCGAGGATGCTAATGAGACGAGACTCAAGAACTCCATTATTATATATTAAATTTGGTATACGAGTATATACTTCTCAAAACATCAACTAAAACTGGTAACACAATTTAGCTATTTAATTTATTGCAGTCAAATATAATACAAGATATATGGTGGCAGAGGGATGCAAGGTACGACTGTAAGTGTGACAGGTTGTGGGTTCAATTCTTACTCGAGGAAATATTTAATATTTTTTTTCCTTGCTCCGGTAATTCTCACTCACTCGTCCTTCATGCCTTCAGATTTCAGCGAAATACAAGGAACGGAAGTCTTAACAGTCACAGGTACCTTGCACCTACTAGTGTGCAACTAAAATGTAGAAATATAATATTTATTAAAATATACGTAAGACAATTTGTAAAAACCTTACCTCTCATTTCTATGCTGATGTGTATTTGAATAAGTATCAAAAATGTAGTTCAATAACGGTGCACTGGAACCAGCTTCTCCGGACTTCTTCCTACTCTCCAACGCCAAAGGTCCTTCAGTCGTTACATCCTCAAAAATAACTTTACTTTCATAGTTTCTTACATCAACTACATGTTTCTGTCTCTTCACCCGATTGTTCCACAAGGAAGGTAATGTATTTGTATATATAACTGAATTTTCAATTTCACTTGGGTCAGTAATACCAAAATTCTTTGGACTATCTTCCAAGGTATGAACGTCGTTCAGTGAGTAATTAAAGCTGGGATGTGTAGAGTTGTGTGCATGCAACATCTGGTAGACCTTGTTGATTGTGGGCTGGGAAGCCGTTGATTGGGTTTCCTCTATTATTGTTGTGTCAGCGTCTGTCCCTGTACAAGGAAAATTATAGTATACATATTTTTTTATCGTCCTCGTATCCCGTCATAACAGGGTCCGTATTCTGGTGGCGGAACTCAACGCCGCGCGAAAATGCGTTGCGAGTGACTGTTAAGTGTTAGGTTTGGAGTCAATTCCCATTGGAGGAAATTAAATATTTTTTTAGCGTCACACTACATTCCGTACTTTTGTGTTTCTCTCTCTGGTGTCGAGGCAAAGCGCGGAGTTGCGTTCCACCACTCAACACTATGTCTCCAGAATTCAGCGGGAAGTGGGAAACGAAAGAGTTATAATGGGAATGCTGTGTCTTACCACTAAGTTCCCAGGTTCCCTCGATATGCGGAATACACCGTGAAGTTATAATAAAAAAAAAACAAAAAGATTTTAGAAAGGTTAAAAAAGAAATAAGCTTTTTGAACTCAAACGGTTGTGGTCTTATTTTAATATATATGTTTTTTAAATTGAATTTCATTTAGTATTGAAATTCTTTTAGTATTTTGGTAAAAAAACTCTTAAAAGTTTTAACGCGATTAGATTTCCCGCGCAACTGAACTTCGAGTGGAAAGTTTGCGGGAGGCCGACTAAACGGGTTGTCGTGACAAAGTTTCCCATTTAAAAGGTTTTTTGATAAAATTACAAGTTGTCTGTTTAACAAGAAAATTAGTTAACTAGAGAATTTCTTTTCTTCAAGAGTTCTTCTACGTTATTTAAAGGAAATGAATCTGTTTTTCGTGTATCATATAATAATAACACATTTTATTATTATACAGAACGATTATAGTTAAATTACTTTCATTTTTGCGTTCTAATAGACAGATGTAGGCGTTTAGTTCTGCGACTCAACACGCAATGCCTCCAGAATTCAGCAGAATGTGGGGAACTGAGTGTCTTAACACCGAGGTTCCCTCTGCCTACCCTGCTGTGTGCGGGATACAGCGTGAAGCTGAAAAAAAAAACAAAAAAATAGGTGTAAGTAATAACTGAGACCTTGTAGATGCCGAACCCAAAAAAATGTATTTAATTAAAATAAGACAGCTCATTGAATAAGTATTTCTTTCTTTGAAATTTAAAATATTTAAGGGTTTGAATAGATTCTCAGAAAGGTTCCTCATTTGAATAAAGACATTTCAGTATAATTGAAATGGCCCGACTGATGCGACTAAATTTCCTGAGTAAGTACTTATTGTATTAAGTATTTATTGCTACATTATGATTGTATATAACGGAAAAGTGTATTTTGTAAAATTTTAGAAAAATTAATAAAAAATATTTAAGTTCACAAACTTTACTAGCATTTTCTAATTTTAAATTTGAAAATATACTAAGACTACCATATTTTTTCGCGCTTAAACTACATACTGTTTCACTACAAGTTAATATAATTCGTGTGAACATTTTCATTTCCCTCATTGAATGTTAACTCGACTGCGATAGGTCGATCATCTCCTCCAAGCGACCACTGTCTCATCTTCCAAAGTATCCAATTTTTTGACAAGTAGCTTGTCTTGTTACCAGAGCGAAGAAATTCGAATAAGTATGTATTGAGCCTAAAACTATCAGGTGCGTACAGTGTAGTGTAATGAAATATAATAATAATGAAAATGTGTATTGAGTGTATGTATGTAGGTTATATGTTTACCTTTACAAGGCAGAGCGGCGAGCGCGGCCAAGAACAGCGCCGCAGTGGCCGGCGCACACATCGCTGCTACATCCTTCTTATATCTGTAACAATATGATTTTATTTAATATTTTAAATATACTAAAATTTTATAGTGTAAAGTTTATTTTAAATAAATTTAACCTATTGTTAACATATTTTTGTTATGATACTTAACTGTAGACGATTAATTTTGTTAGTAAAGTTTATTACAAATATTTACCTCATATGAGCTTTAAATATTGAAATAATCTACAATATTTATAAGTTTTACATTATTTTTACATATTTTCGTTCTTAGTCTGAAAATTCACTATATGGTAACTAAATCAGTAGATGCCGTCGTGGCGCATTATCCTAGATAATCAATTTTCTTTACCAAATTGGCACACGGCCGTGTTATACATCAAAAGAAACACAATGGCAGAAGGAACCTCGGTGTTAAGACACTCCGTTCCCTACTTTCTGCCAAAATTCTGGAGGCATTGCGTGTTGAGTGGCAGAACTCAACGCCGCGCTTTGCCTCTATACCAGAGCGAAGAAAAATGGAAATATAAACGTAAAGAAATATTTCACTATATTGCTTACTTAAATATTAAAAATACCTTCAAAAATCTATTACTGCTTAAATAATGAATGTTAATTAGTTAATTAATTGACAGCTGTCTCACACGCCTGGCGGAGATGGTTCGCGAAAATGAAAATTAATTTTTCCACTCGCCCAATGTCAATATGCATTTATTATTCACCATAATTTTATACGCGACGAAAACTGTGTGAATATTAATAACTTAATTTACATTATCTCTTGACGTTTTTGATATTTGATTTCGGCGGCGGTAGGTACGGGAAAATATATTTTATTTAATAAGTTTAATAACATAATTCTATTTTATAATATAAATTTCATTAGAGGACGGTTCTCTGAGAACGGCGAGAACGTCGGGCTTCGACAGTTTCCAAGAGGTAGGAGTTCAAATCCGTATACGTATACGTTTTCTAAAGAAGGAAATGAAATAATAATTATTATCCAATGAAAATAAAGTTGAAAACAAGAAAAATGACGAGTATATTGGAAAAAAAAACAAAATTATATTCAGTGTCACATAGGTGTTCTGAAAACTATACATTTAGTAAGGTAGCTTTAGAAAAAGTAGAATTCCTCTAAATAGTCAAGTAAAAAAAAAACAAGAAAAAGCCATAATAAGGTGGTATAAAATACTTTCCTCAATATAAAATATACTCCCACACTGTAGTATATAGTGGTTTTGTCACATAATTTTCTGGATAGGGATCTTTTGAAATTTGAATTTTACATTTTATGTTAGAGTTTGAAGGAAGTTTTGGATAAAATAGCCTTTATATATAACTTTCTCTCACCTGCGCTCGTAGCGTTCGTTTTAAGCTCGGTTTCGTTAACAAATGTTAGAATTTTAATTATGAACTATGTAAAATGTAAACACATAGTTTTTACTTATTTGACTCTTTATATTAATTTCTAACCGATGTTCGTAGGTTCGATGATGCTTAGCCCGCTTGAACCATATGAATATTTATTATATATATTTATGAAATTATTATAAAACCATGAAACACGTGATCAATGAAATATTTTTAAGAGTATAAATTTCAAATTTTATATAAATTGGTGCCGATTAAAAAAAATCCTACAAACTTTCAAACCCCTATTTCGTCCCTTTAGGGTTAGAATTTTGCTTTCCAAGTATCGTGTACTGAAATAATTTTATAATTTAATTATAATATTTTGTCATAATAATAAAATGTATATATAATTACGACAAAATATTTTTTCAATTTCACTTAGCTTCACTTCTTACCACCGCAGACCATAATTTGTTCCTCGATTATATCGTCATAATTCGTCCCACTTGGAAATCTTTGGAATCAAACCCACAACTGTCGTTATTTGAAATCGTACAATAATTTAACAGCTTCTTGATATTATTTATTGTAAATAGTGTAAATCGTAGGAAATATTTATTACCATTTTTAGTAAAAAGCTAAATTATTGAATGAAAAAAAAAATATTCGAAGTCGGGGTGGATCATAAAGCAAAAATATTTCAAAGTAATTCCTTACAACTATGCAAATATTTAGAAATACCGATGCACAAAAAACTGTTCCGTTTTACTAACTAAAAATATTTGAATAATGCTTGATTGAAATGGTCTCCTATAACATGTTCTATTTTTGCAGGTTCTCTAAAAGGTAAATAAATATATTGCATTTATTATTCGTTTTTTTTTTCATCTGCATCTCGCATAAACCGGAATATGCAGAGAACTTAGTATTGAATAACTCGATTCAACATTTTTCCACTCAAATTCGACACATTTAAATGTTTTTTTTTTCGTTCAGAACTTGTGTTAACACAATAAACAAGAAAACTGATAATAATGTCACAATTTAGAGACACTAACGATCTTTGCCACTTAGGGCAATTGTATATTTTCATTTACCCTTTCTAACTAGACAAGGCGCTCAACACGAAATTTTTCGTATTCATGAGGAAACTGGGGGACGGAATTTTTTGACACTATGTGCTATCTACTCCGCGCTACGGGATGATTTTTAAGCCTCATGTTCAAGCCTACCCAACGGGATAGTTGGACGGAAGACAGCGCTAAACACTACATACCTCTTTGTTTCATTCACTAATTTACACCTGTTCTCCGGATGCTTTTTTCTTTTAAATATGACTTAGTAAAATTATAGAGATAAATCTTATATATTACAAACTGTATTAAATGTAATTTTTATATATAGATAAAGTAGAAATTGAAGACAGCCGCTCGCAAAGTGCTATTTTACTTTATAACAATAAGCAGGTTTCGGCACGACGATAAATACCTCAAACTAAAGCTTCGAAGTTTGGAAGAAACTTTGATTGTATAATATGGCAAATTTCTAATTAAATTGGTATCGTTATTTACTTCGTAATAATTAACACCGTTTACACATCTTTATAATATTTTTATCAAGATTTTCTCATTTAATAGAAATTTATTGATGTAAAGAAAATATTATGAGAATTTGCTCCCCAGATTTCCGCCCAATTTTTGAAACATTACCTGTTGAGTAGCGAAATTCAACGCCTCGCTTTGTCTGCTAGTGCTCAACTCAACGTGCCTCAACCGTGAAATTTAGTAACTGAACGGTCAGAAGAGGATTATAAAGTGTCTTAACACTAGACTCTCTCCGCCTACATAGCTACATGCGGTAGAAGCATGTGAAGTGAAAAATAATATTTTCATTATCAAATGAGATGAGAGCCCAAATATTAAGTTTCAATAAGTCAACATTACTTAGAAAACTTTATCAAAACATTTACTTTCCAAATATTGAAGCTTACAAATATTGGCTCTATACATTTTCCTTGTATTTTCCATATGAATAGCTCATGTTCCAGTAAAACAGAGCATGCAAATAACGGTATTCTATTTGTGACACATTAAACTATATTTTTGACATATAAACGTATTTTTTACGTTTATCTACGTTAACCTTAAAAAAATATGTCAATCTTATAGTAAAATGTATATTAACTATATTATTGACGATAAATATATATTTTACAACTGTTTCATAGTTAGAAAATAGTTAATTCTTAATACAACTTAAAGTATGGTCAATTTCTCACTATATGATCTGGTTCAAAAAAATTCCACTCCAGTAAAATACTTACATTTGTTTGAAAAGAATTCGGTAATCTAGGTAAAGTAGGTACTTTCAGTGGAAGCTGTAAGAAGGGAAATTAACAAAAACAAAACGTTAGCGAACTTACCTCAATGGTGAGGTTTTTCTTACAATTGTGTTAAGTTGTGCATGTATGTAATGTATATAAATTTTATTAATATTATATTATATTATGTAGAATATACATAATATAATGTATGTAATGTATGTAATGTACATTATATTTTAAAATAAATTCAATAACTTTATTTATTTATTACGTTCATTATATATTATGTATTTTTATATTCTGTCGTTGAGGCTATCGTCATCGGTATTTTTTTTATGGAAAAGAACAAGGTAAACGAGCGTTCCTGTCACCTGTTAGTAAGTGATCACCGTCGACCACGACCCCGTGCAACACCAGAGGTGCGTTGCCGACCTCTAAGGTGGAGACAGACGCGTGTCATATCCACCTGGAAACGCTGCCCCAGTTAGTCCATTTCACAGTTCCGTGGCGCGTGGAAGGAAGTTCCTACTAAGTGTTAAGTAAGTATACTTATATATATATATATACAATCAATCAATTGTGTAGGCAAACATGACTCTTTCTTATGAAAATGAAATATTTATTACTCTTATTTTCGGCAAGTTCCGGCATTCAGCGCACAATGTCATGAAAATACTGCGGAGAGTTAAGCATGGTTGCTATATTCTTAACATTAGGTTCCCTCTGTCTACTCACACGCACACAGCAGTGCGGTATACAGCGTGAAGCTGATAGAAATATACACTAATTATTAAACATTGAGCTCCACTTTCTCCTACTACTCCTCTACCCTACTAATTCACTTTACACCTACATTTTTAACTCGAAGAAAATATCGCATTGCAGGCAAAAATACGCACAAATTAGTTTAACAGATGTTTCGTATACATTTTATGTTCAGTCGTTGGTCGATCCGTTATAGAATACATAAGCAAACTTTCGGATTTTAGAACCATTTTATTACAAGAATGAAGGTTTATATCTTGCTTAGTATTAAATTTCTACTGCAACGCGATGGTTGTGGGTTTCATCCCCACTCGAGGAGGTGAAATATTTATTTACGTTTTCATTTCTAAGCTGTGGTGTCGAGGCAAAGCGCGACGTTGAGATTTGCCACTCAACACGAAATGCCTCCAGAATTCAGCAGAAAGTAGAGGACGGATTGTTTTAACACTAGGTCCTCTGCTTACCCTACTATGTGTGGGATACAGCGTGAACCTGATTTTTTAGTATTAAGTTTTCAAGGTGCAAGTTACCAAAAAGTATGTGACTAAAGATTTGGATATATTATTTATAATATGTTTAAAAATATTTTAAATTAAAATTTATATAGTGATCTCTACTCAAAGAAAGAATTACAAAGAAACATTAAAGTGGAACAAAATTTACCTCGACTATTAATTGTTTATTTTTTTGATATTCACTAATCTATGTTTTTGGGGTTTGGCTAAGAATATTTATTTGATCCTGTTATTTTGTAAAGGTCTTATTTTTTCTAAACAAAATCACTGTTTAAAAAATTATTTTCAATGGACATTTACTTACAATTCGTTTAATATTTTTCACTTCATTATTACGACTCGTTTACAAGACAATTAATTAAAGGATTATTCCTATTTCCACTTTTATTTTTGCTAAATTGTATATAAACAAATTAATTAAGCAAATTAAGTGGGGCTTTTGTTATCTTTGTAATGATTGTGATGGCGGCAGAATGGCTTGAGTCAATCTAATCTTACTCTTAAGACTGCTAGTTAATGAACATTAATCTATATAAATAAAAAGAAGATGTCCTTATAGCCTGAGGTATAGACGCACGCGCATCCGTAACCGCTGTGTATAGAAACATGAAATTTGGACAGATGTTTACTTTCATAATGTGAACACCGAAATTTTAGCTCTAAAGGGTTAAATAGAGATTGCAAGTTAGTATGAAAAAAGTAATGTGAAAATCTAGAGAAAGCCTGCAATACCTTATGATAAGACACTCGTTACCGGAGCGAGAAAATACAAAAAAAAGGTAATATTTCATTGCTCCAAGTGGGCATCGTCCAAACTGTCGCGTTTACAGTTTACAGTCGCTGGTAGCCTAGCGCTACGACGGCCTCATGTTTATAAGAGGAAATGGAAATATTTCGAGAACGTTGTCCCACTAAGGCAATACAACCTCTATAATATTCCTATCTCTAAATAAACTTACATAATATATAGAAATTCTCTGCTCATGTAGATAGTTGAGCTGAAACCTTATGGGCGCCCTCGTTAAGGAATGAAGGACTAATGACATCGGTTCAAACGAAAGTATGCCCGGATTGTGTCTCAACCCTCACCCGCTTAATGCGTGCCCTGAAGAAATATTATGTATTCATTAAGATTGTCCACAATAAAGTGAACTACGCTTTCTAAGGCGATTTTGTTAGGAAATTTGAATTTAAGCTCATATCATATATTTTCACGAATTACCAGTAGTATAATAAATAATTGTACTTACAAATAATACTGTCAATATATAAATTTTAAAAATATAGTGTAACTTATCTACTTATACTAAGTTGAAAATCGAACGATGTGTTGTAGCTGACATCCCAAACAGCCTTCAAATATTATTTAATAAGTAATAGTTTGGCTCATGAGGTGACCAGTGGTGGGGACCGTGATAGTGTTGAAAATTTTATATTATGCAATCAGAAGGTATCTCTGTAATATATAAAATAATAAAAGATGTTTGCCATCAGAAGGCCATTTAATTTTCTTATTAATACAATTAAAAAGAATATATCGTAAGATATCTTTTCTGCTTAAAAATAAGATTAGAAGATATAATATTCTCTTTTTACAACTACGGGCTAAGTATGATATAACTATTAAAGGCAACGAATGCTCATAACTCTGCGTCTCAGTTATATTAAATAAGTATTGAGGTCACAGAACAGAGACTATCAAAAGAGATATCGTGGGCTATTTAAGCTTTTATGATGAACGTATGCAGTAGTTAATTTTTAGCATAATTTAGGCAGAGAAAACTTGGTTATTAGTGTTAAGTCACTCTTTTTCCATTAAGACACTTGCGTTCTCCTATTTCTGTCAGATTGTAAATGCATTGCGTGTTAATTGACGGAACTCAACGCTGCCTTTTGACTCATTACCAGAACAAGGGAATGAACATATTAAATATATATAATTTGCGGTGTTGAGTTCTGCCACTCAACACGCAATGCCTCCACAAATCAGCGGAAATTGGGGAACGGAATGCCTTCAAACTAGGTTCCCTCTACTTAACCTGCTGTGTGCGTGATTGATTATATTTATCATTTGACAATTTGTAGTGATGTATCACTTGAAATGAGAATGTGGTACTCACAAAGTGAGGTTACTACATCATTTTTTTTAGCTTCACGCTGTATCCCGCACACAGCAGGTTAGGCAGAGAGAACCTCGGTCTTAAAACACTGCGTTCCCTACTACATCACATAGTGTTGTAATTTAGTGTTCTTTCTTATTATCGTCGTTCGTTCGATAACATCATTGCTTGAGAAACTCGTATCATTTCTATTATCTTATTCTATGCCCTCCCATCTGATTATTCTATAGGCATCTTCTCACATTCACACGATCAAAGTTCACGTTCAACACAGTCATCTAATCAGAAGGTACATTGTAATCGCCGACGGTGTCATGACATAAAAATTTAATGGTAATCTTGGTAATCTTAGGTAATATTGGTAATAAAGCGCTTATTCTGAATTTTATGACGTCACAGGCAATTCTGGGCGCAACGTTTAATTCTATTCATTTCATATCATGACTATAACATTATTTCTGTTAATACTTTTATTTTACTGGTTCAAATATAAAAATAATTATATATTTTTTTATCGTGATTTCCACATTTTTGTAAGCCAAATGTAGTATTAATGCTATATTATAATCATTCCATGGATTAGGCTCTACAGCTATCACGCTGCAATTAATATGTGACATTCAGAAATTGAATGATTTTTTTTTTATTTTCAGATCCTTGAAAACCGAAAGCTTCTAAGTCAACGCAATCGTAACGGAGAGACAAGCCAAAAGTTCAACGGAAAGTGGGGAACGGAGAAGCCTAAACATTAAGTATCCAGATTGCCTTTCTCTACCCTTCTATGTACACCGGGAAAATATAATTAATTCAAATATATATCTTCCCCCTAAATGGCGATCGAACCCACAACCATATCGCTAACCATCTGACATTACTTCTACATTATGGTCTCTTATCACTATCCACTACTTTATAAAAGCGTTAAAAATATAGAAAAAAAAAACATGTTTAGCTATATACCTAGAAACTTTAAGTGACATCACGTCTTCACTTTATGTAGACAGGACAAGTTGATTCTGCAGGAAAAAAGGTCAAGTACGCTTCAATGTGAAGACACTATCTATGAGTGGCTTTTGTTGAAACATTGACAATATGTAAGTATGGAAGGATTAAAGGGAAAAATTCCAATTTCATTACATTTTCATCGGAGATGATCGATCTGCTTCTATAAGCAGATATACTTATAATAAAATATCCAATATAGAAATATAGAAAGTGGGGAACGTAGTGTCTTAACACGAGGTTCCCTCTGCCTACCCTGGTGCGTGCGTTATATAGCGTGAAGCTGATTTTTTTATTTGATCTATATAAATACTTTTCCACACAATTTTTAAGTAAGTCTCTGCATACTTACATAATATACTTACCAGAAATACAGATACGACACATAAATTTAAATCGTATTAGGTACTAACAAAGTTACCAAATTTGAATACTCAACTTTTAAGACTTACAAAATACTTCAAAAACACACAAAATTAGGTCACAGTGCCTAAGAAGTAATGTATGTACTGGGCCCGGCCTCTGTCGCAGCGCGATATGAGCTTACATACGACTACGTAAGTCGGTCGCGCTGTTTCTACAATAATCACTTTGTAACTTATATTACTTACAAATGTTGTTGTTTTAATTCTATGTTCTATGTGACATTTTTCTCTTTATTTTAGCTTGTTGTTAGATGAGAAAATAAACGAAATATTTGTTGGTTATATATGTATATATATATATATGTGTGTATTTATAACATGCTTAAATGCATAATTTTAATAGCTTCATCTTCTTAATTTTTCTTTTTTTACATTACCCATTCTTCAAAGATCTTATTACATTCAAATATTTTCTTAACATAACATAAAATCATAGCTTATATCTTTACCAAGACTAGAAAATTTAAGCTTTTAAGCACCTATTTCAATAAAAGTGCTTATTTTTTTTATAAAAATTAAATATTATATAACAATACATAGTTAAAGGGGTATATATAACTTGAAATTAAAAACTTACGCTAGCCAATAGACAAGATCAAAAAGTAGAGAGAGAGAGTTGAGTACATTAATTCTGTCATTAATATTGTTATCGACATGATATAATATTAATTTTGAATAGCAGTTTTATGAATGGTAGCAGCAATTCTAGGTACCCCACATTTTCATGGCCATTTCTTCATTAAAGATAGTCGTGTCTATCGAAGGCCGTTCTTTGTTTTCTTTAATACTCGCCTGTTTTGTTCATTTTACTGTGTTTCTATAGACAGTTATTACTATTATGCAACTACTTGATGAAACTGAATCTATTTCTAACTTTACTTTATTGCCTTTCAACGCTCACGCTATATTTTACTCAAATAAAATTAACTTATATTCATTCATTTTAATTTTACAATACAAAACGTTAATTCTAGTAACCAAATCGAGGTAATTTCAGTTTTTGGTTTCATAATAAATTATTTCTTAATCGCTAACGATAACGATTTAAAAAAGTGCGAGAAAAATAAAAACAAAAATTCAAATTGTCACAATTACAAAAACACTATATAATCCACATATAAAAAAAGTCCATTACAATTCCGTTTGAAGAGCTTACTTGATGTCAATTGATTTAAAATTGAGAGCTTAAATCGTCTGTACTTTCCAATCGAAATGCCAGAGGCTGAAATAAAATGAATGAGTAAATAAAAAAACTGTTTCAAAATACAATAAAATTTCAAACCTATTCTGCGAGTGAAACCTCAGCCAGTGAAGGGTCGACACAAGACACCTTTTATTTTTCATTACTCCCGTCGAGTTATTTATTCAAAATCCTAAATCGGCACTTTCGCTTTAACTTATTGTATGGAAATTGCATAAAATATATGTATGTTCGATTTTTAATTTAATGAATTTTGGAATTAACAGCATAGAATTTTTTTCAGCTTCACGCTGTATCCCGCACACAGCAGGGTAGGCAGAGGGATCTTCGGTGTTAAGACACTCCGTTCCTCACTTTCTGCCGAATTCTGGATGCATTGCATATTGAATGGCAGAACTCAACGCCACGCTTTGCCTCGACAACAGAGCGAAGAAAAATGGAAATATAAACGTGAAGAAATATTTCACTTCCTCGAGTGGGAATCGAACCCACAACCATCGCGTTTACGCGCGACACTGCGCCACGACGGCCTCACATATCAGCATAAAATTTAACATACGGAAAAAAATATATGATGAAATTATTATATTGCAGAGAAAATAAGCAGGATTGTTCGAGATTGACTAACAAATCACAGCGAAATTGAATAAGAAGGAGCTCAAAATTTGATCAGTACATAAATACGAGGTTCCATTCTTGATTTATGCTAGCATAATATGCTAGCATAAGGGGTACACAGAGAGAACCTAGTACAAAAACACTATGTTCCCCATTTTCCCTTGTTTTCGGGACTTTTCTTGTCACCGGAGAAATCGAATCCACAACCGTCACATTGACGGTCAGATACTGTGCCGCTGATGATATCTAGAGCATATAAAAGGATATGGATACTCTACCCTAGACATAAAACGAATATCATCCCACAAACATCTATCCTCGGTGGAGATCCCACCCGTGATATCCTTTTCTGCGGGTACTCCTTGAATAGCAATCCTAACGGTTATATTATGTTTGCCTCAATCTTGATATTTTTGTCAAAAATACCGAGCGGTCCTTGGAATTTTCTTGAAAGAAATTTACATTTAAGCATCGTGGCATAGTAGAACGATATATGGCTAAAACCGCGACGGTTGTAGGTTCGTTTCCTATTCGATGTCCTATTTTAGTTTCATTTAAAAATTATAATTTATTAGATAAGTATTTATCATAGAAGAGTATTTTTAAAACACGTGGTTTTAGCTTGTGTCTCTTATCTTGGATAATATCTAATGGATTTAGTGGCAAATCATTTTATTAAGAAAATATCAGTTTCACGCTGTATCCCGCATACGGCAGAGGGAACTTAATGTTAAGACACTCCTTTCTCCACTTTCTGCCGACTTCTGGAGGCATTGCGTGCTGAGTGGCAGAATTTAACGCCGCGCTTTGCCTCGACACCAGAGCGAACAAATGGAAATATAAATGTAAATAAATACTTCTACTTCCTCGTGTGGGGATCGAACCCAAAACCGTCGCATTCTAGTCACATCCTTGTGCCGCTGCGCCACGACGGCCTCGAGAAAATAAAAGGGTAATATTTCAAGTTTCTTATTATTTAACGGTAGGTTCTTTAGGTATAAACTGACCCGAAGCAGTCACGAAACACCTATGTAACGACCGAGGTGTGAGGTGTGAGGCACTAACAATCTAAACATTAAGCTCACTACAAACTTGGCAAAGCGAACTTTGACAGGGAATCGATTCGACCCAAATTAACTCCGGCATTTAAATTTTGAAAGCGTTTAAAATCTAATTATAGTCTATATTTCTATTATAGTCTATATTATTATAATTAGTATAGACTATAATATTATAGTCATAAAAACGAAATCTCTTGTGTTTCTTCTCATCCGGCTTAATCTTTCAAAAATAGATGCACATTCTGCGGGAAATATTTTATTTTTTAATCATTCCAGTTCATCCTATTTTTTAAGTTTCTTTTTCTTCTTTTTCTTCGTTGTAGAGCTAGGGAAAGCAAGGTGTGGAGACCCGCCATTCTTGATTACTTCAGAATTTGGCAGAAAGTGAAGAATCGAAGTGTCCCAATGGTAACAGAGTGTCTTAACATTGGATTCCTGGTTCCCTTTGCCTATTCTGCCATGCGCGGGATGCAACGTAAGCTTAGTGTGGATGGATACTGTTTACTTTGAAACAATTAAAAGCCAGCAAATAATTAAAGACTAGCAACAATATCATGTACTTTTATTTCAGTTTCACTTCTTCATTTGTGGCGTTACGAGCGTGCCAGTTGTACAGAAAATCACATCGCTAATGTCACGTTGTATGATGATGAAGAACTCTTCTGCTTTATAATGGAAAATTGAAAATAATTGGAAGTGACGTTTCCAGTTGAAAAGTGACGTGACGTCACTTATGTCAATTATCTTACACTTCAGGCCTTTCAAGTGGAGTTATTGAACGTTTCCCCTCAGAAGAGTACTTTAGTACGTAAATTATATATATATATATATATATATGGACCGTCGTGGCGCAGTGGCAAGGGTGTCGCGCGTAAACGCGACGGTTGTGGGTTCGATTCCCACTCAAGGAAGAGAAATATTTCTTTACGTTTATATTTCTATTTCCACAGAAGTGGGGAACGGAGTGTCTTAACACCGAGGTTCCCTCTGCCTACCCTGCTGTGTGCGGGATACAGCGTGAAGCTAAAACAAAAATGACTTGTATTTTATTTTTGCGTAACTTTACACCGCAACCTGTTTAAGTAGACTTATTCTAACATCACTACTCACAATTACAAGCGTACTGTGACAAATTATGTCAAGTACAGACACAAATCATCTAAATTTTCTCCAACTTATAAGTTATAGGCTCTTAAAATGACAAAACGCTGCCTCGGTATCGTTAGAAGAGTTATTGTTTCCTTAACTTTATGTCGCATAAACTAAAATCATCTGCTATACGCGATCCTTTATCGTGCAAATATGATACTTATTACAACTGAATAGAGGATAATTTTGTTTAATTCATATGGTTATTATATTTTACCGAAGTCTTTTTAGATATTATCAGTCTTGCGAAGTGACAATTGGAGTTTGATTCCTTTTTAATGCTACTTATTGTTGGTAGAACGAGTATACTTATAAATATACTTTTTTAAAATGATTTATAAGTAAGAAAAGAATGTAATTGAAGAATATTATAAACAGTTAAGGTATATATAGGTATATATGTGTAGATTATTTTATATGAAACTCTCGGAATAAAATCTCAGAAATCTGATATTACCAACACTTGTCATTTCCCAAGCACCTCTTAAGTTTGACGACAGCGTGGGAAGTTACGAAAATCAACTACACGCTTGTTTACCAGAAATGGTAAATGAAAATAGTCATTGTCCCAAATGGGGATCGAACACAGCCAGACGTCACACCACGAGGGGCTTTTAGGTTTTCCAGAAGTAGATATAGTGAACTACTATATCTTTTCTAAAAGTTTTTTTTCAATTAAGTGTAAGCATGTCGCAAAGTCGTTAAACATGGTCTAGTGTCAAGCAAATCAACATTAACATTTATGATTAATATCCAGTACAATTATTATAGAACTAGTTTTCCCGTGTGATTTTGTCTGTGTCGAGTACAGAATGGTGTTTTTTAAGATTAACACTGTATCCCGCTTATAGTAGGGTAGGCAGAGGGAACCTAGTGTTAAAACAGTCCATTCTCATTAAGACATTTCAGTTTCCGAGCCAAATTCTTAAGGGATGTGTTGAGTGGCGGAACTCAAGGCTGCGCTTTACTTAGTTATATCCTGCATATGGCAGGGTAGTCAGATTGAACCTAGAATTAAGACAGACCGTTGCTAATTCAATTCCTCGAGTAAATATCGAACCCGAGAACGTCGCGTTAACGACGGCCTCAAATATAAATGGATACCTAAATTCATTTAGAAGCACAAAAAAAATTCAGGCTATAATTTATTCTTTTGATAATTACATTCAGGCATTTTTGCGTGATTGACCAATGAACATACAAATACTGAAACTTCCAAATTAATATTACCAAAATGGTACAAAAAAAACCTGTCACCCAATTCATCACTGTCCCTGATGACGGCAATCCGCCGTAATAAAATTTTCACCTTTATTAATCAATTTCTTTGAAGAATTCTCAGGCTATTAAAGATGTTTTTCGTTTGTGAATACTCTATAGATTTATTATGAATCGCGTAATTTTCGTCTTCCTTTACAAATTTTAAAAACGTGCTCACAAGTATTTAAATGGATTCGGGCCGTCGCGTTTTTTTTTATTCTGATTATATTTATGTTGATGTTTAAAATAAAAGCGTTACGCTTTTGTACTGAAGGAGATGTAATCAATAATATTTATATAATATTTTTTTATTTAATTTACAGCGTGGCAGAGGGAACGTTTATAAAGTGTCAAGACACTTGGGAGGGACACCCTCACCAATGGCGTTTCAGATCCATTGCCAGCCTTTGAAAATCTTGACAGTGCGATGAAATGGAAATAAGTCTTGAGAATCGAATCAAGAATCCTCGTATTTACTCTCAGATGTTGTCTTATTACAATATAACGACTTCATATTTCTTTTTAATGTTTTTTTTCAGTTTCACGCTGGATCCTCCTGGATCCATGTAGCAAGATAGACAGAAGAAGCCTAGTCTTAAGATATCTCATATGCTTGATTGGGAATCGAACCTACAACCTGTTGTTGTCGATACCTCTACGATTGTAGTTAAACTTAAAATAAAAACTCTGATATATATTTTTCTCAATATCTTTGGCACAATTACATTTTGTGTCTCCATTATAAACGAGAATTTAATAAAAATTGTACAAGAGTCTTCAATCTTTTAATATCAGAGACTTATTTTCTGTTCCGTAATCCATTGCGGGCATCTGACCTCAGCTATTAGAAACGTACTGGCTGTTGTGGCCATTCTTATTTTGTATGAAATTATACTTAGAACAAACTATTAGACGTAGGCAATTGGTCACAAGAGCTTTAAATATTATTTTAACAAAAAATACGCCACAATTTTTTGCTGCATAGCAGGGTAGGCAAAGGGAACCTAGTGTTAAGATACTCCGTTCCCCATTATCGACCTAAAATTTAAAGATATTGCGTGTTCATTGGCGGAAATCAACGCCGCGCTTTGTCTACTTTTATAATCATTCCCCTAAGTGGGGATCGGGCCCACGAACCTCACTTATAGTCAGATACTGTTCCTGGTAGCTAACGTCCAAATTCTACAATACTTCACATATATATATATATATATATATATATATTTATTATTTTGTATGAAATTATACAAACGGTTAGACATGAGCAGTTTCGTGCATATGTCGCGTAAATATTACTTTATGAATGCTACTATTATAATATTTTATATTTTCGTACGTGTGCTATTTTTATTCATTCATTATCATTTAATATAGGAGATGCATTTGAAGATAAATTATTTAATATTTTGTACAAACAAGTATTAAAGTTCTACCTTTCAGATTTCCTCGAAGGCCTTTGAAGTCTAGGAAATGAAAACAAATATTTTCATTTAACTATCACCATACAAGGCACGCTTCGGCAGAAACGTGGTTAAATAATAAAAGCAGCGTTTCAACTGTTAAATTTCTATTATTGTTTCTTTTTAACTTCATGGATTTTCCGGCATATCCGGGTAAGCAGTGAGATGATATTATACAGACGCTCCATTCTTCCGTTATGAGATTTCAATACATAGTGTGATCGTTGATTCATGTATTCTTTGCACGAAAAATATCTCAAAAATTTGATCAGGACTTTATATTTAAATAATTTTTTTAGTTTAAAAAAAATTGAAAAAATTATGATTGAGAAATTCAATCGCTTTCACAAGTACGTCGTTTCCTCACTTGAGATCGGCCAGTGTGCCAACAAACGACTTCCGCAGAAGGTCTTCGCCCTCTTTAGAGGGAACAAAACATCGAAATCAAATTATCCAATCTATTGATACAGTGACGATTGATTCCATGTTCTATAAAAGCAAGATAAAAGGCAAATCAAAGTCAAAAAAATTTACTTAATATAGGTTATATTTAAAGTTAAATGACAGTTTTAATCATATTGCTGTCGAGAAATTAATTATTTATCATAGCAAACGTTGATAATAATAACACAAGCGTATACACGTCGTAGGATTCGAACCAGTAATAATCATTAAACAAAAGGATAAATAAAGATAATAATTACGTACAAAATATCTTAATTTAAACTATATTTAATTGAATTAAGGCTTATTTTTGTTCAAACGGGGCATATTGTAGTTTACGACACGTAAAGTTAGCAGATCGGCAACTCTTATACTCGAAACCATCAAAGGCCAACAATATAAGAGCAATAGCAATTCGAAGATATTGGATATAGATAATGTTAGGTCATGGGAAATTTCACACCATAAAGATTATATATCTTATACCATAGATCCGTGTTTATTGACTTTTTAATCAGCCGAAAGACTTCCAGGAATATTTTATTATATTATTATTTTATTTTTAGTGGTATTTTGTGTGCTTAAATCATTATGTATATATTTAAAGTAAGCCTTAACAGATGTGTCAAGTAGTAGTTTGTATTGGAGAAACACGGTTTTTATGTCGTGCTATTTGTAAAATTATATTTTTATAAATAATCATTTTAAAATAAAATTCGAAAGAGGCCTTTCGCGGAATTGCACAGTTATAAATATATTTCATTGATAAAAAAAAATAAACTTTTAATCAAAATTCATTATATCGTTGTTAAATTGAATGTAAATATTTTAACAAATATTTGTAATTATGAGCTCTTAATTTTCATTTAAGCCTTCCAATTTAAAAGCGCTGTTCTCGCTGTCGCTTTTAAAAAGCTTTTTTTTTTTAAATTCAACCTGAACATCTAATGTTAATACATTCTGTTACCATTAAGACACTTCCCTTTTTTCTCGTTATCTGTGAGGAAATGCAAATATATATTTCATTCCCCTGAGTGGGAATCGAACTCACAATCATCCAAAAGCTCAATTATGTATACGCCTAAAGATAGAAAGCAGAGAATGGAGTCGCCGTGGCGACTATTGCCTATTTACCTTATATTTTTAGTTATTTCTTAATTTCGGATATTTTTATTTTCAATCAAATAGACAAAGAAAACGTAGTGTTTTCTTCGTTCTTTGTTTCCACCCGACTCAAAACACTGTGTGCTAAGTAGCGGAACTTAGCACCGTTGCTTGAATTCCTAGAGCTGGGAAAAGAAAATAATTCACCCCCCCGAATGAGAATTAACACCATAATTATAATAATTACACTCTTCCAGATACGAGGATCTTATATGTGGAGTTATAAAAACTCATGAGACTAAAGCGAATATCTAAGAATAAATTACATTTCAGAACTATCTCGGTGTCGAGCTATTTGAAAGTTTTCCATTCAAATTTACTGACAACTGGCTCTATCCTTCATCGTTCTATAGAGTTTATAAAACAGTTTAGAAACTATGCATTCAACATTACTTGTGTTATCGATATTAGAGGGTAGTTTACTCCTATCAAAACTCAGTGGTTTCTTATATTTCTGGAGAGCAGAGTAGACACGGAGTAATCTAGTGTTAAGGTTCTCCGTTCTTAAAATTCCCAATTTTCGATGTGAAATTTGTGTGTTGAATGGTATTGATTATATTTAATCATTTCTCTCATTGAGTATCGAACCTGCAACCATCGTACTTACGCTTCAGAATGTGGGCTCAAAATTTACTCCCATGAAATATCCTATGTAAATTTTACGCGATATAAAGCTATAATATAAAGTTTTTATGTGTCAATAAAGCGTGAAGAGGAGTGTAAAAAATTTAAAATTTTAAAATATACATGATAAAATAATACATATAGATATGAATGTATAAAAGTAATATACATAGCCAGTCGTAGCGCAGGGGCACAAGTGTATAACTGTAAACGCTACTAGTTTTGAGTTCGATCCCTACTCGAGGAAATGAAATATTTATTTAAATTTATTTTTTCGTTTTTTCGTTCTGATGCCGAGGTAAAGCGTGATGTAAAATTCTGCCACTCAACACGTAATGCCTTCAGAATTCGACGGAAAATGGGTAACAGAGTGTTTTAACACTCGGTTCCCCCTCTGCCTACCCTGTATGCGGGAAATATAGTAAAAATTAAATTTGAATTTTAAAGTACACAAAATATGAGCTGATAGTATTTTACCTCAACGACATATTGTTCGTCTGTCGATAGTCATTTCGAAGTGGGCTTTGACTTCACCTCACAAATAAAGTGCACTAGACTAACTAAATTTACTTTGTTTAGAGCCTCCCTGCTGTCGAGGGTCAGTGAGTCTATTATCGGCAGGTCTGCCAAACTGTAACTATCTGATGTCTCTTAACGAGTTTATGTGAAATCTAATATAAATTAAGATAAGTTTTGGGTTCGATTAACATTAAGTTCCTCCTACCCTGCTGTGTGCGGGATAAAGCGTGAAGCTGATTTATTTTTATTGTATAAACAACGTTGAACTGAATTTCTTGAATAAGGCGTGAGCGATGTTGTCGCTTTGATCGGTTTGATCGGACAAATTCCCTTTTATTTTACAACGATAATTTTATAAATTATTTTATATGCAAAAATTATTTTTTTAAATTTTTGGCAAAATCTCTTTTGTTTTAATTGTATTCTTTTTTATAGAGTAGTTACAACTGAGCTTTCATTTAAAATAGTGATGACCTAAAAACATTCTGTATTTACCAAAATTCTATATCTTATTACATATATAAAATTGTACACATTTAGGCACGTAATACGCTAAAATAGCGTAAGTAAAAAACGAGTGAGAAATGATAAGTGAAGAGTATATTTTGTCCGTCTGTCTAAAAAGCAATTTGTAGTCTGTCATTGGCTGTTCGCAGTAGAATGGATTCGAGTTGTTCAATTTTCGACAGCTTGATATTGACATTTAGTGAAAAAATATTATATATAACTATTAATTTCAAATATTTATTAATTCATTAATACAATTATCTGATGGTTTGAAGTAGCTAGTTATCCGCTACAGTTTTGCCTGTTAATACTACATAAATGTAATATATTTTCATTATACATATACATCTTCGTCTTGAATAACTTTTATATCTATAACTTAAAACACTATTCAAATCTGAGAGATAGCTTCAAAAATCAAAGCATATATCGATGAGAATACATTTTGTTGTATACTACGTTGATAGATTGCTCAGAAAGCCATCGCGGTGCAATTTAGTTGCTACCATACTTAACCATAAGGTATGGTTATGGCTACAAATCTAATTCTTTGAAATATATTTTCGAGTGGAGAATGGAGTAGGTCAACGCTACCCCATTCCCCACTTTCCGGCCAAATGAAGTATTTTTTGACAGAGTGAAAGGTGAAAATAATTTATTGCCTCAATAGGGATCTATCCTACCACCACCTAGCTTGCAGTCAAACCCTGCTCCACTGTGTTATATAATACCTACATCATATTAAAGATAAGGATTTTTTTTTACGCTTTGGTAACGAGTTAAGACACGGTGTTAAACTTCGCCACCCAACACACAATGTGTCAAGAATTCGGCAGAATGTGACGACGAAAGTGTATTAAAGGAAGAAAGATTGTCTTAACATTTCCGGGTTCCCTCTACCTCTGAAGCTAAAAAGAATATTATAACGAGTATAAATTTGTATTATTGTGTACCTAAGTAGGTTCTCGCAATTTTTCATTAAAACACTTTTTGCAATATAACTGTATTAAAATAACCTGTAGACCGAACTGGGTCATAATTTTAATATTTATTATAGTAAACGTTGAAAAGAATTTCTATAAAAGCCGCCTCTTTCAATCAATCTCTAATGATATTCGATGCCAGGAGATATATTTTGATCTAAAAGTCGTTAGTTGAAATTAAGTTTTCAATGTGAATGAGAAATATTCTAATTTGTATATATTTTTTTCTCGTTCTTTTTTTCGACGTTCTCACCAATCGTCATCAACTCAATGTGGTATTTAAAACTAATTTAACTTTAATCGACCTTAAATGACATAGCTAGAATAAATATGTTCATTCACTTGCATCCCGACACTGTATGCCCCAAATAGAAGGGTTAGGCAGGGCAAGCAAAAGGAACCTACTTTAATTTTTCAGACACTACGTTGTGAGTGGCGGAATTCAACGCTACCCTTTGTCTGGTAGTCCGAATCGGATTTATAATGTGTTTAAGCTATTACTACAAATCTTTTAATTAGTTCACAATCGGGTAACAAAGTAAACTATGTGTCAAATAAGCTTCATGACGTCACGTTTCTGACAAATGACAGTCGCGACGTTTCGCTTTACGCGTAATTTTAAGTTGCAAAATAACATACGAGTGGGTGATGAATAAAGCTGTCAGAAAGACTGAGACGTTTATAACTTTTCGTTGACGTTCGAAACGAACGGTTGGTGAAAGTATTGCTTATCTCTAAATATTCATATTAATGTGGATTCGATTTTCACTCGGTGGTGTTATTATAATTAAGTTATTTTCAATTTTTCACTCTGATAGACAAAACGCGGCGTTGAATTTCGATTAAATTCCACATTCCACACAATATCGCGAAAGTTAAGCAAAAAGTCCGTCCCTACCAGTGTGGAATGCAAGAAAAAGTGGAAAGCTGCATTTATATAGATATTTCTTCTGGTCCAAAATTAAATGTGTCTTATAGTATGATGGTTAATTTATTGATGAATAGAAAAATAATTTCTTTAAATCGAATTTACTTGCTCTTCCCTTTCTTATTTAGGAGAAAGGTTTGAACATGCTTTTCGTTAAGCGCGTTGAAGAATTATCGAAATTAATAACCATAAAAAAATCCATGAACTATAACCAAAAGTTGTACCCATCACATAAACCGTATATTACACAATGTAATGTTACAATTTATATAAATTATATATTTGTAGATCAGTTAGATATACGGATAGACAAAATGATAGATCAGTTAGGTTAAGTGCAAAATAATTGCAAAGTAATTTTATATGAAATGAGTGTATACACACTCAAACATAAGTTCCAGAAAGTCAAGTTTTATAAGTTGTTCTTCTTATCGACCTATAATTATAAAATTCATACGGAACCAACAATTAGCGTGCCCGACTTCGCAAGTTTTATAGCATATACCATCCCCTTATAAAGTATACAGTTAGGTACTGTGCATTCTCCAAACGCTTAAGTGCCTTAGTCACTGAAAGCACTAAAGTAGAACATTAAAGCATGTAAAATGTAGTGTATTTTAGTATTTAATTAGTGCAAGACGCAAGTTTTATATGACAAAAGGATTAAGAAACTGCTATAGTATTTCTTGTAAATTTAATTTACTAGTAGCTTCACCTGTATCACGCATAGAGCAGGGCAGGCAGAGGGGTCCTAGTGTAAAAATACTCCGTTTTCCATTTTCCCCGAGTTCCGGAGGCATTGAGGATTTTCAATATAAAATAAATTATTTTATATTTTAAATATGAATTGTGGATTTTGATCACTAGCATGATAATAATACCAGGTTATATCTAGGTCTAGGTTTCAAAAGCAGTATATTAGTCATTATGATGCAGTGAGACGGTTTTACTATACATATAATAAATTGTATTTGATCGCTGAACGATATATGAGAAAAAAATCCCACATTTATCAATTTTTATAAAAACCATAAAAAATATTTGTAATTTTTTAATCTGTTTGTCCGTTTCCTTGTGCGTTTGTGCACTTGCGTGTAGGTTCAAAAATATAAAAGAAAAAAAAAAGTTAACTAAAAAACTTAACTATCTTTTAAAGTGATTTTATCTTTCTAATAAAGAGATCTATCTAATTAAGAGGTTAACATTTTTTAAAAACAAGATAGAAAAACACATATTAACCATATGTGTTTTTAGTGATAAGTGAAATGCATCAGTCAATAAGAATACTTCACAAGAATTTCCTTTCAACAAGCAACTGCCTCGATTGACACAATTCCATTGCTTTTAAATGTAGATGAAAAAGAATATATCTTTTTTCATCAACATCTACCCTCTTTTACACGAGTATGCTAACAGTATTATGTCCCACTAATTTACTGAAAAATAATTATTTTAATGAATCGGTTCAAACTTTAAGTTTCAATATGGATATTGAAATATAGATTAAGTCTTTTAAATGATAAAGCGAGCGAAGCCGCGGGTGGATCGCTTGTTAATAATAGATATTCAATATAGACTAATTAACTCCAAAAAAAAAACAATATCCAATTCTTAAATTTCATCATCTCGAGTTGCCTTTGTGAAAAGGAAATATTTGAACAAAAAAAAAATTGTAATTAAGTCAGAAATACAAAGAATGGATCAAAGTATCAATTTCAAATGGAACGAAACAAAACACTGTTGAAAATGTTATAAACTAGTTACTGGTCGTACACGATTTCGTTTTCATGAACAATTGAATAGCTTAAAATTGATTTTTTTTCTCGTCGACCAATCTTATATATAAATAATATTTTGAAACTAGCTCGCTTTGATCGTCGATGCTCGCTCGTTTCGCTCTCAATTAATGAAGCAAAAATAGTCTTATATATTTTTAGGGTTCCGTACGTTATAAGGAAAAAAAGGGAACCCTTATAAGATTACTCCGCTAAGCTAACCGCTAATAAAATAAATATATTTTAATTTACTTAAAAATATATATGGCCGTTGTAGCAGTATTTCAATACAATGAAGGCAATCATAATTCATAGGGTATTTCCGGTTGACCTAGAATTATGAAATTTGGCATCCAACATCTACAAGTAGCGTTATTATAGAAGTAGTATTAGCTTAGGAAAAAAATCTGAAAATTATACATTTGCAGTTAATTCCTAAAAATAATTTGTTTGTGTAATAATTTGTTGTTAAACAACGAAAAATAAAAACTAAGTAAAAGATTACATAAAAATGCATCAAAGAAAATGGCGACTCGTTCTATGATATAACACAATTCAGATGGTGTACGTAAACGAACTCGGAGTGTTGAAAGTAAACAACAAAACAGTGAATACAGCTGCAAGTGAACACAGTTTACTTGTTTACTTACAAAAATCCGAGTAATAATTGGAAATTTCACTCTTTCGATATATCAAGGTATATTATCGGAGGCCAGACGAGGCCGAGTCGAGCAATCAATTTGAGGAAATTATATACTTTTATATATATATTTATTTACACGCTCTTGTAATTTAAACGCGGCGTTGAGATCCACCACGATCACGTAATATCTAGAGTTGGAGAGAAAGGGAGTCAAGGAGTATATATAATTTCCAAATCATATTATTATAAAAAAAAAGCTTAGCCTACAACTATAAAAGTGGCTATGGGTTTAATCCCTACTCGAGAAAAAGATTTTTTTTTCTCACTCTGGTACCAAGATAAAATATGGCGTTGAGCTTTTCGATTTATTACACAATGTAAAAAAAATTTGCAGTGCATGGGAAACAGAGTTTTTTAATGCCGGGTTCCCTTAGTCTACTCTGCTATATGCGGGATAAAATTTCAGGATATTATATTTTTTTATGGGAGAGGACAAGGCAAACGAGCGTTCAGGTCACCACACGGCTGACTTCACCAGAGCGAAGAAATGAAAACATAAATAAATATTTTCTTTCCTCGAGTGGGAATCGAACCCACAACTAGTCGATTGTGCACCACATTTTGTACCACTGCGTCACGACCGGCCTCGGAATTATTTATTATAGCTCGACCTAGTAAAATGAATTTCTATAAAGGTATAAATTGTTGCCTTGTCCTCTCCCATAAAAAAAAAGAGAAAACGATCACTTTGTGACCCTATAAAGTTTCCGCTTTTACCTTTTGAGATACGGTACCCTAATATTTAATTATTTCACTTATTTACCTATTTGATTGTTAGAAGCGTTTTTCTTTTATGAATACGTCCCCATTGAAATTCTCTTTATACGTTTAAACGTTTTGTTCGACGGTAATTTGTTCATGTACAAACAATGTTTGCCTTTGATACTGTTTAACTATTTTATTTGAGATTCGCTTGTAATTTCGAGCTAAATTTGAAAAATAAAATAAAATATTATATTTTATTTGTTTATGCAAAACTCATAAATGGTTAAATCTTTATAATATGTCTGAATCTAATTTTAAACTTTTATTTGTATACTTAAAATTAACCTAAGTTATATTTTGCTTATTTACTCTAATTCGTATGCACTGATACCGAGCCACAAAAATCGCATTTACCGTCATATTTGATGTCTCCTCGCTGCTTCCCCACACGTAGCAGGGAAGCAGAGGGAACCTGGGAACTCAGTATTAAAATACTCTATACCCATTATTACACTTCTGCTCCCCGCTTTGTATCGATTTCTTGAAGTATTGCGTGTTGGGTGGCGAAACTCAACGCCACGATTTACCTCGTTACCAGATTGATGAAATGAAAATATAAAATGTATCATTTCTTTGAGTAGGAATTGAACGCACAGCCTGTCACGCCACGAATTAAATTATAAATATAACAAATAACAGAATGGCATTTCTTATGTCTGCCCTCTATCTCTATCTCTGTCTGTATAATCGTGATCTCCATTTGCATATTGGTTTGCAGTTTCCTTATTGTCTATCTATGTCGGTAATGAAATGAGCGCTTCATACAGCTATTACTTATCTGCATCGACTTGAATAATATTAACATATATTATAATTTAATTAATTTTGCTGTTACCGGAACAGTGATATTTGTTCTCGGGAATGCGAGTCAAATTTACTGGAGATAGTACGTATGCTTGCTGTGTTTTTACTCTCTAGTTTACTGTTAATTTTAATTTTTCTTTTATAAGATAACTGTTCTAAACGATATATAACTAGATTAAATGTTAGTTTTATTTTTGAGTTTATTATTCTTTACTTTACTTATATGTTAAATTATAAATAGTAAATTTTATCTTTAGCTATAATATAATATGAGGAAAGAAGTAATTTGTATATAATATTATTTTATAACTTTACAAGGAGATATCTGATAACACTATTTATTTAACAAATAAAACCGAATTTATTTCCACACTCCCAATATTTTTTAAGGTGTACAAAACTGCGTACATAAATTACGAATAAATATTTAACTAATAAGTACGGCTTACTTCAGAGTGAACCTGCGTTTGCAGCTATATTTGAATAAAAATTTTTATACGTTTTCCAAAAAAAAAATTTTCCTTCTTCTTCCTATTTTTCCTTCTCTTTTTTAAAACTTTCAAAATAGATTAAAAATAAGTCAAGCTATTCCAACAAATTTAGAATACATAGAATATATTCATTAGATTCTTATTGTTTAATTTTAAAAGGTGCAATAAAAAACATTAAAAAGCTCCTGTATAATCTAAAGTCGGTCGTTATGGAGACGATTCCAGCTTGAAAGAATTATAATTACTTGAAAATTTGGCACTATGGCAAAACTTTAATACTAGGATATGCAGGCTTAGCAGGGAGAAACTCTGCCTGCTATACTGGAAAAAGCGTGTTTAAATAAGCCGTGTATTTAAACATTTATATAAATAAATATTTTTTGAATTTAACATGTCAATTACACATTGGTGGTTTGTAAAAATAGGAATTAATAAATTACAACCTAAAATAATAAAATTAATTATTAATCTGAATCTGAAAAAAAAATATATATAAATTGAATACTTACAATTCGAATATAAAAATATATTATAAAAATAAATAAATAAAATAAAATAAAAATAATTTATTTTAGATTACCATCCATATAGTGTTAAACAACAATACAATTAAAAGTATTATATTCTACTATTATATTCACTATCATATTATATTCTACTTTATTTTATTTTATTTTATTTTATTTTATTTTATTTGGCCCGTCATGACCTCCATCCAATGTTTCTGTTATGTTTTATTCAATGTTTTTTTCAATTATACAGAAAGCATCTTATCGTTAAATATTTATCTTTTAATGTCATATTTTTACAATTCTTAATAGTAATTGTAATTATTATTTATTAATCTTTTTTAAAAGATAATAATTATTCTATTCAAAAGATAAATATACCGAAATAATTTCAAAGAATGCCAAAAATATTTATACGAAAAATTTTTTTTCAATCTGACGCATAATTACGAAAAAAATATAGAGACTTACCACAACAAAAAAAAATGCTAATTTTCCAAAAAAACTAAATAGTTACACACAATTTGAATGTTATTACGTATTCACGAACTTTTTCAGCTGTCGCAACTGCATCGACGTGCGTCTCACGCGACGATCGAAATGCTACTGGCGTAGAGCTCCTATGTTATATTATATGTATGTATATAATATGTATATAGTAATTTATGTATGATATTTTAATTCTTTATATTTTTCTTTATATATATCTCTCATTTTTTGAAATCTCTTACGATAAATTTTAGCTTCACGCTGTATCCCGCACTTAGCAGGGGACATAATGCTAAAACCCTCAATAAATAATAAAAAAATATTCATCTTTTATGCCAAAATAAAAGATATAACCAATTTAGTTTTCATTCATATACCCAAATTAATACAAACAATGGAAAACGATTCGAGTCTCGTGCAAAGCTCGTTTATGTCATGTGAAGTAATAGGATCTCACTTCCAACGGCAATATTCTTTATATTATAAATAATATAAAGAATATTGCAGAAATTGGAAGGAATTTTTAATATATTATACTGTATATGCAAAATAACGAGAAATTGAAAATATATCAATATCATTTGTATTTGTGGTAGTTCTAAAACGCATGTCTCGAATTTAGACGAAAACCGGAAAGTGAGTGTCTTGGACACTATGGATATGGATGGGGTACGAATAGCTGAAAGTTTTTCCAATTGTAATTTATTGAATCTCTAATATGACAACGTCATCGTGAAGCAATTACAAAGCATCTGCCCGTATACTAGTTACAGGTATACACATATTTAGGTTCTCGGTTTTATAAAAACTATGAACTATCTGGAAAATATTACGTAGTATTTAACAGTAATTTTCAATTTTAACAACAAGTTAAAAGTTTAACTGACAATAAATGACACACCTACAACTACTCTACTTCAACACAAACGAATGTGTCTTTCATATTTCTCCACATTTCCTCATATGAGTTAGTAACTTTAACTTTCAAGCTATTTCAATTACTAGAGTAATGGAGAAATATAAAGTCTTATGAATAACTTGATTTAAACTATATATATTTAAGTTATGTCTCGCTTTACCTTGATATTAGAACGAGGAAATGAATACAAAAGTTTATTGGTGAAAATAAACTGGAAACGGGGAAATGAAAATAACTCGGTTCCCTAAGTAATCCAACAGTTGTGTTTACAGTACGACCCTGTGCCGCTACGCCACGACGGCCTCAGATTAAGGTTATATAAATAAAAAATATATATATTTTTCACATTTTTAAAGTGTTATTCGTATCTTTCTTAGAGTCACTGTCACTGAATGCTTGATTTGCTGTTTCTAACTAATACTTTTCACAAACTACGCCCATTTGTCACTTGGAAAGGTCATAAAACAAATAAATCACCTTAGGTACAAATAGTTTTTACCGAACAGGCAGACTCGGGGGCAACTTTTCTTTGGCAAATCAACAATAATAATATTTTTCGATAGGCCATCCGTATGTAAATGATATACAAATTCTCCAACAGTTTCCTATGTACATATACAGATGGAAGCAAGTCGATTCCTTCTCGGCAGAATGAATTTTAATCATTTACAATGCGTAGGTTGAGTTATACCACTCGACACGTAATGAATTGAAAATTTGCCGAAAAATGGGAAGCAGAAGAAACAGTCTTAACATTAGTTAGTTTGCCTACACGCACCATAAACAGTTTAGGTAAAATAAGTAAAAAATTATTTCGTATATTTTTTAAAATTCTATTATACAACCGACTGGTTGTGGGTTCGATCCTCACTCGAGGAAATGAAATATTAAATTATATTTATTTTTTAATTTCTTCGCTCTAATGTCGAGGCACAGTGCGGCGTTGAGTTCCGCCACTCAACACGCAATGCCTCCAGATCTCGGTGGAAACTGGATTGGCCGGGATACAGCGTGAAGCTGATTATATTATACAATATAAATACGTATATAATATCCGATTTGGAAAGATTAATAAGCGGAATTTATCATCTCATGCGTCATTTTTAATACCGCCTTGTAATTTTAATATGCTTGTAATCTTTCTTATCCTTCGTGCGTATATAGTACTTTTAAATCCTATAAGATGTGAAACAGTATTATTTTGAGGGTACCGTAATTTTTAAAGAAAAAAGGAACCCTTAATATTATTCTATTGTCTCTTTGTCTGTCTGTCAGCCTGTCCGTCCGTCCTTTTCTCTGTCTGACTGTCTGTCTGTCTTTATCTCAGGAACACTTGAAGATATCGGGTTGAAATCAAAGAATATACTCAGATCGACAGCCCCATAACTTTCTGATAAAAAACATATTTCTATATTTATTTAAAAAAATATATGGCCCTTTTTATTGCAAAAAATGCGTATTTTGACACTATGAAGGTACTTCCGGTTGATCTAGAATTATAACATTTTCAAACAGGACTGGAGAGTACTACAAGAGGATTTCTCGAATTTCTGCAGAGAACGAAACAAAATCGAGATTTTACGTATATTTCTTTAGTTTACGCAAATTATGTTTGGATATAAAAAAATGTTTGTTTATTTAACTTAATTAATCTTAAGACTAATTATCATTACTTCTTTCTGAATAATAAAAAATAATTCCAAAAAAATAAGGCAACGTTTCTTCGAGCTTTCCATATAAGGAAAAAATAAAAGATCTTGTTACATTAACCGAAAAGTTGTTACTTTCCCACGAGTTGCCAACTTTTACACACAAGTAAATGTTGTCGAGTTAATAATAACCGGCTAAGTGAGAAAAAGGAGAAGTTCAGTACGTGGTGATAGTAAGAAAATAATTTAACATGGAAACAACGAAACACTCTAAATCATTTTTCTTATAATTGGTTTCTAATACAGGTATTAAAAAAATGCTTGGGCCAGTCGTAGCAGAAAGACACTGTAAATTGTATTTCTATTTCCTCGCTTTTATAACGAGGCGAAGCGCGGCGTTGAATTCCGCCACTCTACAATTTAACGTCACTCCACGATTTAAAATGAAGTGTCCAAAATAGATGTAAATAAACGGTGATTCTCTCTTATTCAAAGAAGGCTCGGCATCGCTATATGAATTTTATCAGATTCGGAACCTTTCGTTTTACATAACAATAACTGACAAGTGTGAATTTTGAAAGCTTTATACAAAGATTCGTATAAAAGCATTCCACTACTAGAATTAATATTAGTGATTTATTAAAAAATTATAAATAATATATATTAATTATATAGTAATATGTAATAGTTATATTTATTTAAAACTGAAACTTTCAACAATCGTATTTACATTCGTAAGTTGTCATCATAATCACCCCAAAAAATATATTGCATTTGTCTAAAACAATTTCATTATAAACACATAAAATAAGCCATTAAGACAAATTCAATGATGTATCAGTTATCAAAGTTAATCCACTGTTTTAACAGTTAAAAGGGAACAAAGGAACGGACTCACATACCGTGCTAAGAACATGACCTTCCTTATAGGCTTTTATTTTTAGGGCAATAAAAATGATATTTTTGACAACAAAATACAGTTACTTATTTAAAATATAAATAACTACAATATTAAACAACGAATTTCATATTAAAAAATATACATTTTTTTATAACACTCAACACGCAATGCCTCGAAAATTCGGATGATACTGCTCTGTGCGGGATACAGCGTGAAGCGGATTTTTTTTTCTTAATTATAATAATTTAATTATAATTATTATCATCTTTTCTTGGATCGAACCCACAACCTATCGCGCTTACATGCTTGTGGCCTCGATTGGCCTTAGTTTTTCTTTTGCTACGTAAAAAAGGTTTTTGTAAGTCGGCTTATACAAGTGTGAAATTAAGA
>JBAIZZ010000343.1:0-28731 GCA_037355905.1 Heliconius aoede | reverse complement strand
TTAAGAGAATACAAATTGTCTTTACATTTTCATTAAGAACTTACTAAAGAAAACTAGTTTCTTTTTAAACTTAATTATTTCCTCCGTTATAAAATCTTCCTTCGTTAATTCTATAACAGCTCAGATTTATAATTTATATTTGTTAATTAAAATAATAATCTGAGGTGTAGGTAACTAGTTTTAATTAAATGATAAATAAAATTATATATATAACTACAGGACAGTCTTGGTGCTGTGGCAGGTTCGTACTACTGTAATCGCGACAAGTTGTGGGTTCTCAGTTGAGAAAATAAAATTTTAAATATCCAGAATTTTCCAGGAGGTAGGAAATGGAGGTGTTTTAACATTGGGTCTTTCTGCTTTCGTATAAGTCGTTATTCTCTCTTCAAGCACTTCAGTAGTGAGTGTGATCCCTATTCGTGAGAAAGTTTATATATTTTTTTTATTTTCCATATAAAATACATGGACTCTCGACGACATCTATTGACCATATTAGGTGTTTACAATACAATTAAAAAAAAACCACTGCCAAAAACTTCATGCATTTAATAAAATAAATTTAAATCCGCGGGTTCGATTCCCACTCCAGGAATTTAAATATTTCTTTACGTTTATATTTCCATTTTTCTTCGCTCTGGTGTCGGGACCCTGCTGCGTGCGGGATACAGCGTGAAGCTAAAATAAAATATTAAATGAAATTAAAATTTATTTTTTATATTCAACCAACTCAAACAACTAGACCAGATATTTCTCACCAAATTACAAAACGGATTACACTCGGGACTGAATTAATTAGTCACTCAGCTTACCTCTTACAATTCAATCAAACCCGTTTGATTGCCCTTTATTAATCTGTTGGAGGCTTCCATTTCTCAATTTGTTCATAGAAAATATTAAATTTATTATATAAATCTAATGAATTATATTTCTTATAGTAATAAGACATCGCCCGCTGTAGTCAATAAAAAATAATATGCTTTGAAAGATTCGTGGCTTGGATTCGGCCGCTCAACACACATAGTGGGGAAAGCTGAGAACCGGATGTCTTGGAACTAGGTTTTCTCTGCTTTAACCGTAGCTACGTCGTATAACGAAAAGTTATATATTAAATTACCTATTTTATTAAGCCAGTTAGTTATTTAAATGTAAGTAAACGTTGCCTTTATTAAAAGTAATTTAACATTTTTTTTTTAGTTTACAGTCTAAAATTTATTTCCCTATATATTTTCAGTGCATAAATCGTCTGAAGAGAAACTTGGGCCATTTGTGTAATGTGCGGGATTATTCTTTTTATTGTTTTATTATGCGTATGTAGGGATTTATTGTTACGGTGCGAGAAAAAATTAACGGTCTTGCACTGTAGACAGTGACCCTGGTGACAAATTATTCTTTTCTCCTCCTCCTGTCTAAGAAGAATTTCTTTTTTCCACCTGTTTAAAGCAGGTGGAAATTTAGAAGCCTTCAAGGACACTTATATTTTAATTAATATTAAAATGTAGGTTTTGCCAAAACACATTTCTGTATACATCAATACAGATAAATATAGCTTTTCCAAAATATTGATTATTGTATGCCACCTTTCCCTAAATCTTTTTGCAATTGGAGAAAAGAGCTTGAGCATTTTTCCCCCGAGCAAGGTGAAAGAAAGAGAAGGTTTAAGGAAACTAGTACTAAGAAACTCCTTTCTTCTGTTTCCACAAAATTTTCAACACATTCTGTATTGAGTGGTCGATCTCAACGCCGCGGTTCGACCACCAGAGCCTGGAAATGAAATAAATTAAATTTAATAATTTTCATGATCGAACCTACCACCGTAGCTGTCGCTATCTCACTGTGCCACTGTAGCCTCTAACTTTTTACATTCTAATGTAACAACGTATCCCAACGCAAGAGTAAATGAAGTAATAAAAACAGCGCGAGAGTTGCATCAATTAGTACATCATAATAATGTTATATTATTATTTTTATGCTAAAAGTTAATATTATGTTATAGTTTTTGCATTTTGTATGACACAAGCTTTAGTTTTTTTCTCACGCATCACCATTTTCTCGTATGGGGTAAGCTGAGCAAACTTACAGTTAAGACACTCCACTTTCCACTTTCTACGCAATTTTCGAGACATTGCGTAACGTGTAACTCAACGTCCTGGTTTGTCAACCAGTGATATCTCCAATATTTTTTCTGTGTGTATATATTAATATTTTTAAAAATTATACAAATTTCCTGAAAAGGAAATTATAAACATACTACTAGATTCAGTTTGCAAAAAATCGTAGTTACATTATATGTATAAAAATATTGAGCAATCGCTCTGATTTTATTTTGCAAAATGTGCTCGACACGCTGGCCAAAGGAAATTATTTCCGTTCCTTTTTCCTTTGCCCAATACTTTGGGCGTCCAATGTATTCAGCATCAGGCTTTGACAGCTTTAGATAAAGGGATTAATCAAATTAGTAGCAGAACTGTTGGAAAATATTAACGGGTGTAGAATTTAATTTGTTTTTGCAATTAGAGCTTCACACTGTTTCCCACACACAGCAGGGTAGAATGAAGGAAAAATAATTAACATAATTTTTAATATAATTACAGTTCAAAATATGTATACAACACGAGACAACATAATGCACCTTAAATTCTCCCTAATAGGTAAAACGCAGGAAACGTACAGCCAGCTCGTGGCACCGTC
Source organism: Heliconius aoede (assembly GCA_037355905.1). Lineage (NCBI taxonomy): Eukaryota > Metazoa > Arthropoda > Insecta > Lepidoptera > Nymphalidae > Heliconius > Heliconius aoede. The sequence goes on along the minus strand of JBAIZZ010000343.1, from coordinate 26,043 downwards.
CCGTAATGGCCGACGAGAGGTTTATACGACCTCACGATATCTCCAGCTTTCCACTGCTTTACATGAAAGCGAGGTATAAACGGAAAAGCTAAAACATTTCACAGTATATTTTAGTTGCAGTCAGCTTGTAAAAATATTCTCAAGTTCTGCGCTAGAGTTACGTCCAAATACGTTTCTCTATTTTTTTTGGAATATGAGCAGTTGCAAGCTTTATGTTGTTATATCAAAATTTTTATAAAGTATCTATCTTTTTTAGAAAATGCGTAGGTAGTCTTATATTAATGGGAAACTTAAAATAATTATTTATTGATAAAAATTGAGACCCTCGTACCACTCGAAAAGGCGTTGCGTGGGGAACGGAATGTCTGTCTACCATGCTTCCTTACTAATTTCAAGACGAAGCGTTAAACTGAATAAATATTTATTTATTTACTTAGGTTTTTACAAGGACCGAAGGATACTTTGTTAATTAGAAAAATCAACTTCTTATTTCATTTCAATATTGAAACAATGTTAAAAGACAGTTAAACTTAAAATAAAGTGGAAATTATTGGTTTACTATCAGTTATTTGTCTGTGTTATATAGCGTAAAAAGTGAATTTTATAACAATACGTTTAATCTACAACGAATTGTTAAAATAAAAGCTTTTTGATACAGAAGCACTTTTTCTCGTCTGCACAAGATATGTGAAAAAATGTACTATAATTATACTCAAGCAATGTTTTTTTTTGTCTCCGTTTTTCTATGCGTTAGTGATCGCTAAAATACATAAAAAACAGTGAAGCGTCAAACTTATTATAACAGTAAGTAAAATAATTATTTCACCGATTGCTGAATAAAAAACAAGTAATTAAAATATTTACGTAAAATGCGTAGGCCATACAAAACGAGTCGTTTTAAATAATACTTTAACATATTTTATGCTGTTTTTGTTATTTAAATATTTAAATGGGTGTATGTCTGTGCCATCCTTTTCTCTACCTTAAAAGCTTATGAGAAACGTTTAATGCAGAGAAAAATTAAGTTGAAGATTCGAACCCACATTCGTACCTAGAAATATATCGAATAGATTAATGCGTACAGAAATAAAATTGAAAAATTGAACTTGTATCATGTCAAATAATCATTATACTTTAACGCCAAATTTCATAAGAATTTATCTGTCATATAGACAAAAAATCTTACAATTTCTTCAAGTATCGAAAAAGATTCAAACAATTCATTCATTCACTCATTCGTTTCTTCTAAATTTATTTTTAGATTCATTTTTTTTCCAATTTCATGTAATAAATTAAAATCGCTCCACACTTTTATCACTCGTGACGGCGTCCCCGGCCAGCTACTTCGCAGGATTGTCGCTGACAGCAGCATAGTAATCATCCAAATTGTTCTCAGTTTTCAAAAGTGTATTGTCTATTATTAAAATTCTATAGAAATAATATAATTGTTTTATACATCGTTTTATATATGTTTTTATTAGAATAAAAAAAAACATTAAACTCACTAACGGAATGTTTCTTGTATTATAAAAACAGAAAAAAACTGATTTTACGTTTTATAATCGACACAAACGAAGTTGCGGACTACGATCCTTTAAGATATAAATTATATACTAAAGTAAACACAATCGTATCAGTAATTCGGATTTTGGTTGTCAACAAATTGAATTCCATATGTTATGAAGCTTGAATTTTCCCAAAGGATAACTTGTTAATCAATAAACAAACTTGACGTCGTAACGTTCAAAAGTTCGAAATATAGCTAAGCTTGCTAGAGGTGGCTTCGATCTCGAGAGGGGAGCCCTCTGGTGGAAAAGCGCGGCGTTGAGTTCCACCATACAATACGCATTGTCTTGATATATTTATAAGAATTGGAGCTGCCTTTATTTTTTATTTCTACATTTAGCAACTATTTGATGATTTATCAAGTCTAAACTGAAATAGTACTTACTGATAAATTAATATTTTATTTTCTCATGCTGACTTAATACCAGATAAAATATGAAAATATATAAATATCTAGAATAAAATCGATAAAAACACTATCCGAAACCATTTAAAATGATATAACAAATTAAGTCTTCAAATTATTCATCGGAATGGATAAAACTGCCGCGTGAATTAGTGGCTGTTGGTGAGAAAGAATTAGTGATATTATATCAAACCCGAGTTCCACTATTTGAATTATCTTTTTGGTCTTTGTTAGTAACAATATGAAGATTTTTTTTATATTTTATTATAAAAATAAAGACGCTTCAACAGACAGATATTTAGTGTATGTTTTTATTGAGCGACACGCTCTATCCCGCACTCAGCAGGACAGGCAGAGGGAATCTAGTGCTAAGACACTCCATGTCCCATTTTTATATAACTCAACGCCGCATTTGGCCTCTGCCTGCCTTATCACAGTACACGTTTATTTGTTATGTTGAACACAATGTAAAATTTTATGAGATAACCGCACTACAAGTAAATTTTTAGAGTCCAAAAGTAAACGATTGTGAGTTCCGATTCCCACTTCCTGGAAATTCTTCGTTCTGGTAAAAAAACATAGCGTGGCTTTGGGTTTCGCCGCTTGATACGCAATGTCTCGAAAGTTGATTGGACCGTGAAGAATGGAGTGTCTCGACACTAAGCATCCTCTGAGTACCGTGGAACACAGCGTGAGATAAAATACATTATTTTTTATTTTGCCTTCAGTGCCATCTTTCTTTAATAACTGCCAAGTTCCATGAGGATACCATTATAATAAATGGTTCAAATTCAAATTTTAGATTTTACTACTTTAGTTAGTTACAGCTAGATCTAAAAAAAGTAAAATAAAAGAAACAAGTCCAAAACACCTATTCGTCCAGATCAGGTATGAGAAATATAGAAAAACGAAGCTGAAATCGAGTTTGTTGCAAGAGAAAAATAGTTCGACATAAAATCTAGTATTTTATGTTAGGATAGACGCCTGCGGTCACAGCTTCAAATCTACAGTGTGCGGCTACGTGATGCTTCTCTAGGTCGACAGCGTTCGAACGAAAACAACGACTAAATATGCCCGTGAGGCTGAAATGCATGAAACATTGTTAAAAAAAAGTTACCAGCTACGTACGGTTTTTTTGTATAAAAACTGTATCTCACAGATTTTTTACTTTAAATCAGAAAAATAAAATTGTAATTACATTTTTTTAGAAAAAAGTTTTTTTATCGTTAGCGATTAAAAATTATTGTCAGAACATCTTATTTTTCTTGATGTTTATTATTATCTAAGAATATTTCTGTAGTTATCAATTGATGTCAAATTGCCTTTACTTTTGTGATTTTTGGTGTCATACAATTAATATAATATGTTACATACCTACCTGTATGTCACATACCTGTGCTCGTGCCCTCGTATTATACAATGAACTCTTCAACTTCCATTAATATTACGTGAAAATCCTTTAATTTTCATCAATATTATGTGGTTACTACTTCACTTCTCACAAGTTAGCAGAAAATGCAATACCAAACTAAGGGGCAGATTGCAGTAATAACTTTCTGATTTTATCCTCGCCATTGAATCTTTCAATAAAATAAGCTAGGTTTGCCTCGTTCGTCCGTACGTAAATATTTCATATCCCTTAAAGTAGGTTAGCGGGGTGATAAAAAAACAGATGTAACGCAGTCGAGCATCGTTAAGAATGAGTACAAATTTTGGGTGTTAGGCGTGTCTCTTACAGCTAGTCTGACGGCTGTGAGTTATTTCCATTTCCTTATTCCAAGATAAAATTGCAGCGTAGAGTTACGCCACTCAAAACGCAATATCCCTTTGTTTTTAGGCAGATGTGGGGAATATAGTGTTATAGCACAATTTTGATGGCTTAATATACTAGAACACTACAGTATTTTGTTATATACTTTTTACCTTCACGCTGTATCTTACATATAGCAGGGTAGACAGAAGGAACCTAGCGCTAAGACACTCCGTTCTTCCGTACTCCTGTATCACAGTGAATTGTTTTTTTATTTTTATTTTTTTAATTGTACAGATCAACAAAATCCAAATGTTGAAAGATCTCAGCTTGTGCCAGACCCTTATCAGTTTATATCCAGCAGTTTGAAGAGTGCGTTTTATGTACGGGCGACGATAAAAGTCGTCTACGAATGTATTCATCATGTCACTTCTGATTTCAAATATCCTGGAGTTAATATAACTTTTATGATTTAATTCTCAATGATAGACATAAGATGGAATAACAAGGTAAATATGTAGTGTCGTTGTGAAAAAAATTATAATTTTAGGCAAAAAAAAGGACAAAGTAATATATAACATTAAAATTGTTCGAATAGCATAGAATAAGAAAATTTTTACATCAATTTGAATCTATACTTTAATAATATGCAAAATTAATAGGTACGTATCTCTGACTACATATCTCCGCCCTTAGAACAGGATAGGCAGAGAGAACCTGGTAATTCTGTAGGCATTGAAGATTGGGTGGCAAAAACAAACTCTGCACTTTGCCTCGGTACCAGAGTACCAGTCTCCTCTGAATTTATTTTTGTAGCTATCAAAAATTCCATTGCAACTCTCCATTGGAGTAGATTATTTGTTCTGATATACCATAATCAGTAGATACAGAGAAAATCTAATGGTATTTTTCAAAATGTATATGTCGGAGAAAACGCGTAGGTAAACTTAAGTTTTGACAAATACTTTTTGTAAGCACTAAAGCATTTTTGCTTCTGAATCGCCAACAAAATAAGTTGTATTAAAATAAGTATATTAATCATATTAATAGGACAGTCATAGCGCAGGGGCACAAGCGTGACTATGAATGTGACAGACTGTTGGTTCGATTCCCACTAGATAAACTGAGGTATTTACTATTTTAATTTCGCAAAAAGCAAAGGCAAACCTGCTGGCTCGGCGTTCAGTCCTGTCTCCAGAATCCGACAGAAAGTGGAGAACGGAGTGTTCTAATACTAAGTTACATCTGTTTACCTTGCTATTTACAGAATAAAGTGTGAAGCTAAAAAAAAGATAATCAAAATTGGCTTGAATATTCTGGCGCTTGGTCAAAGTTTACAATACGGAAGTCCGGCCCCGAGGGCTTGCTAAACTTTTCAATGGTTTAAAATTTTTGTTCCTTGATTAAGCTTTAAATCGGTTAATTGAAGTGAGGTACGAAAGATTGTGGAAGTTTATAGTTTCTATTACGATTTTTTTTACGTAAACAGAGAGAGAACGAATAGACTCTAGAGAGAACCTGTTATTAGATACTTTTATGTAAGTTAACTAGTTATATTTGCAGTTATTATAAATAAAATATGTCGAAAATTCATATATTCATAAGGCTAGTCGTAGCGTAGGGGTGTAAAGTGTGACTGTGAAATCGAGTGGTTGCGGGTTCGATCTGTACTCGAAAAAATTATATAAATATAATATTTATTTAGATTTATATTTTCATTTCTTTGCTCTAGTGTAGAGGTAAAGACGTAAAGTGAATTCCCTCACTCAATACGCAATACCTCCAGAAATCGACGGAAAGTGGGGAAAGGAGTGTTGTAACACTAGGTTTCCTGTGCCTATCCTGCTGTGTGCTTGATACAGCGTAAAGCTGATTTTTTTTATACATATATTCAAAATTAATTTTGTTAAAAGCAGTAAATAAGCCTTATAAGAAGCGTTCTTTTTGGATTAAAGTTTAAAAATTCATTTTATTCATTCATTTTATTTTATTAACTTTAAAAATTCATACAATTTTCTGTATGCAGAATACTTTACTCAAGATGTCTTCCAGAGTGAGGCAGCTCTGCATATATTTTCTGTCGTGGCTGGCGTCCGTCCAAGAAGTTATTGAAAACGATCATCATTTACACGTCTCAAATTTACTTTTTTAAGATCTAGCTTTGTTTCGATTTGTCACTTTATTTTATTAATATGGATATTTTAGATAAAATTTACAAACGAGAAGAGATAGCTGGGTGGATATTGAAGCGTAGTGATAACACCGCAACGGTTGTGGGTTCGATTCCCACTCGAGGAAGTGAGATATTTCTTTACGTTTATATTTCCATTTTTCTTAGCTCTGTTGTCGAGACAAAGCGCTGTGTTGAGAAATCTGCAAAAAGTGGGGAACGGATTGCCTTAATACCGAGGTTCCCTCTCCCTACCAGGCTGTGTACGGGATACAGCGTGACGCTGAAAAAAAATTAAATAATTATACAACCGAGATGTTGACATCCTAGGGTACTAGAATTTCTGATTTAATACATCTGAGGCAGCTTTAGACGGAAACTTATGTATCATTTTGTCTTGATCAAGAAAGCTCGAGTGTGGACAATAGCTTCGTCCAGCAATAAAACCCGCTGTATTCTCACATCGCCCACAATGGACCAACTTCAGGGATTTAGACTGTGATTGATGATGCAGCTCTAAGCCCAAGTAGTGTCGTCAAATCGATTTAACAAGCTTTTGTTTTCAATGTCCTGTATTCGCGATCAAATATTGTTGTAATTTCTTGTAATTAATTTATAATATTGTCGAATAAGTTAAGATTTGTATGTCTTACTAAAGAAAATGTGTCATTAATGATTTTTTTGTATTTATAATGATTAAACATTTTAAGTGAAAATTTTTAGAGTTATTTCCATCTACTATACTCCGCACTATTTTTTAACAATGAAGGCGACAGCTGAGGATTCGGTTCCAGCTTCACGCTGCATCCCGCACACAGCAGGGTAGGCAGACGGAACCTAGTTTTAAGACACCGAACTTTCTGGAGGCGTTAAGTGGCAGAACTCAACAATTCTGTTGGGTTCGGTTCCCACTTGGGGCAATGCAAAAATACAGGTGCAAAAATACAAATGCAAAGAAACACTAATTAGTATATATATATATATATATATATATATGAAAAGACTGTATATAGATATATAGATATACAGTCTTTTCATCTCTATAAATCAATTTATTGATATCCTAAAATTATACATGTATGTCTCATCTGCGCTACGACGGCTCGCGCCGTCTGCATGATTATAATATTTTTTAAAATCTCTTCTTTGGAAGTATAACCTTCAGGTCCACGTAAAATGAAGCACACACTCAGTTCACTCAGCGTGTGGGCTTTCAAAACATTTGCTTCTTCCAAGTGTTCTGAATCATTCTCGACGCGATCAAAAGGGAACGCAAGATAAATACGAGCCAGCTTTTGTTAATTGCTTTCCCGAAGCTGAAAGCATGCGTTGTATCGTTTAAGAAAATATATTACTTTTTATACGCCGAGAATATTTTCGCAAAAATATTTTATGTTGGAGTGATTTATGTCGATGAAAGTTATTTATAGAAAACAAGTTTGGTTTTAACATGATTTTGTTAGTTTCATATACATCACATACTATAATATGGTATCATCGAGCTGGTCTGATGATAGAGCTATCACCTAAAGTCTGTATACCGCATACAGCATTGTAGGCAGAGAGAACCTGGTGTAAAGTTTTTCAGTTTATAGACATTTATTCTCAATAAGACCTAAGCCACTTACTTGAGAACGATACTTTAACACAATAGTTAAATTGTCGTTGTCAATTGTTACACTTACATTTACAAATACAAACTTATAATAATTTAAGATTAAGTTGCTGTGACAAAAATAGTAAATTTTGTACTTACTTAACACATTGTTAATAATTATCGCGAACATATTTAGCCAATTGAAATTTAAATGTGTTAAATGAGTTAACATTTTTTATAAGTGATGGTACATACACATAGGTAAAGACACTTCCTTTCCCATTTTCCGCCAAACTCTACAGGCATTGTGTGGTAAGTGGCGGAGCCCAACGTCATCACACTATACGCCTTTGCGTGTCTTTATTTCTTACTCCATATAGAGATTACATTACATATGGTACAGAAGAAGTCATCTAAAAAGCACAACCTACGAGCGAATAGGCTGGTGGCAGTGGCGAAGGAGAAAGAAAAATGTAGATTTAGTTGCTATGGCGCTCCTTTTTTCATAGTTCGTTACGGATGTAGTGTAGTGAAGAGAAAGAAAATCATTCGATTCCAGGCAAAACTAGGATTATCCATTAGTTACTTATAGGCTACATCTAATAAAGAATAAAACTTGTTTTCTAGAGCCATTTCGTTAGACAAACGTGGCGTTACAGACACCGGACGAGGGTAGACGGCTCATTTGCTGCTTCAGATGACGTCTATCGTTGTAATAAATAGTGTCTTAGGTTCATGGTCAGTGTATTGGTAAGATAATATAGAATTTCTTCAATCTTATATTCTCTTATTTTATTAATCTTATTTTATGTAACTCAATAGAAATATGAAATAATACATTATAAATTTCGATTCCTCTTAAAGAAAATGGTACATCTGTAATTATTCATTAAACATACATATAAGTATGATATGCAATTTCAGTTTAAACTTTATTAAACAGTACTTTATAATATTTTATAAAAAGGTTATAACGGTATTTTTCATCTTAAAAAAAAATTGTAATATATATTTTAATAAAAAAATATAGTGGTGTTAGGCAGAATATTTTATGGGATCGAGACACTTCGTCGTCTGCTTTTGTCAGAAACCCCATTTTTTCTCTTGTAAAAGCGTGAAAATGATAATTTTCAAGAATGGCCAATAATAAATTACTACAAAAAGGCCATTCGCGGCGCAGGGGCATATGAATGAAAAGGCGGCAAGTTATGGATTCGATTACTAGTCTAGGAAATGAAATATTGACTATTTCCATTTCCTCTCTGGTAAAAAAACAAAACGCAGCGTTGGGTTCCGCCACTCAATACGTAATCCATCCAGAATTCGGTGGAAAGTGAGAAATGGAAACATCTTCATAGGAATAATCTCTTTTAACATTAGGTTCCCAGCTTCCCTCAGCCTACTCTGCTATTTACGACAGTGTGAAGATAAATTAAAATTAATATTTAATCACTTCATTTCATGAAATTATATAAAATTTATAATTATAAAGATTTTATGAAGTTTAAAGTTTTATTCTCAAGGTACGTATAAGTATATCATTTTGTTTTATCGTTCATTCGTATAGTGTCGTTTAAAATTCAGAATATGTTAAGAAAACTTGTACTCTCAAAGATACGTTAAATTGAATCACGCCTACCCCGAAGCGAGATTGTTTGACGCGGTAACGAAAGTGTAAGAAAAACGTGTGTGAATACAGTCTCGTAGGAACTTAATATACAGCTTTTAAAAAAACCCCATTTGTCGTAGCGCCAGTCTTTCAAAACACTCCCATTAAAGCTCTGCCAGTATCAGCATCTTGGGCCTTAATGCTTCTAAGTTCTTTCTGCCTCCCAACTCATGATGGTATTAATGTGAAGTAAGAATATGAAAACCAATTAAAACTGGGACAAAATAATTTAAAACAAATATTTAGCAAAACTAATATTCACTTTATGTTATCAAGGTGCTGTTACTGAAAATTCTAACTATGACTTCACGTATGTGATTAAGAGTGGGGGATTTGGAGGCGACGTGATCTGTTTTATTGAAGACTCTCCTCGTGGCCTCATTCTTAGATCGAATATCTATGATATTAGATTTCTGAAATATTAAAGAAATACACAATACATAGAATTTACATTAATATGTTATTAATGTGTTAGTACACAGTAGAGATGTGCGTGCAGCTTTTGCTTATTTTAAACTAGACTTAAATCGCAAACTCCACCCCTTTTATAATAATAACTTGGTTACATTGAAACGTTGAAACATTGAAGATGTAATATAGTCTGTAGCCTAGCCTAGCCTCAATAAATGATTTATCAAAAAAAAAATTTGAACCAGGAACTCGAAATCACGTTTTGTCTTTTTCATCAAAGCGAAGAGAGGTAAAAAAAATTCATTCCCTCGAGTAAGTATCGAACCCACGATCGTCGCGTTCACTGTTAGATCTGGACCACGACGGCGTACAAATCCTTATAAAGTTGTTACGAAACAGACTAAACTATTTCATCACCATACATTCATCTGTAAAGTACTCGTAGTATTAATCCATTTATACGGACATTTTTTTTTCTATAGATGCTTTGTAAGATTAACATCTGGTCCCATGTAACGATATTTGATTAGTTTACTTTTTACTATGAGCTTGTCGTGGCGCAGGGGCACAAGTGTGTGACTAAATGCGGCTGGTTGTGGATTCGATTTCCACTCGAGTAAATTAAATATTTATTTAATTTTATATTTTAATGCTCTAGTGTCGAGATAAAGCAATTCATTTTTCGGGAATCGAACTTACTACCATCGCGCGTAGAGTCAATATAAGTTGTGATTTAGACATCCACAATATAACTTTAAGCATCATCCGTAATAATTTCTTAAATAGCTTTGGGAATTCCCCTTAGAATACCAATAGCTTGTTTTTCTTCGCGAAAAGAATTGTAAAGAAATTTTTGTAAATCGTCACATTCTTCCTTATATTTTGTATATAAATTATTGTGAAGCCCGAACTAGGTAATAAGACAGAAATAAAAATATAATATTATAATGGCTGGTTGTACACATTATGATTGGTGATATTTAATTTAAATGCTATTTTAAAAATTCTAAATAAGGATAAAATGCAAGATATTCTTGTAATTACTATTTTAAACAAACAAAAGAAAATATTTTAAAATATATTTTCACTAAATGCAAGTTATACTATAAATACTTTCTATTTTCACATTGAAAAATCTATTCGAAAAATAAAAAGCTCCGAAGGCGCACAAACTACCTGAGGGCACGGGACTGCTCGTGACATTTGACACGATAACGTAGTTTTTATCCACCGTATGCAGATACGGGGCCGGATATTGTGTATGCTTGTCACAAAAATACATACTAAACATGGAAATCATTTATTATTATATATATTATATAAAAAAATAAAAAAATATATAAAATATATAAAAAAATATATTAAAAAAATACTATAAATATTATATATAGTATTTTTTTTATTATCAAGTCATCGTAAATATTGGGATTTACTCTGACTGCGGTTGTGGGTTTGATTTTCATTTGAGATTGTTTATAATCTATACTAATATAATGAAGCAGAAGACTTTGTTTATTTCTTTAAGCAAACACGGAAGAGTTTGTTTGTTTACACTAAGAAAATAATCGAGTGAAGCTGAAAGAAACATATAAACTCGAGCTAGAGATATGTAAAGAGAGAAAAAAAAAAAATATCTGGCAGCGACTGTACATAGCATGCGTATGATAATGTTTAAAGGTACCATATTGTATTTGAAACGTAATGGCGGAAGCGCGTGCTTCCTGTATCTTGTTCATGAGAATAAAACTACTATGTAATGTACATTTGCTCATAAGTTTTATACCAGTAAATGGGTATCGGAGTAACTTAGAATTTTCAGTTGAATGCGATTGGATTTGATAATCTTCCATATTTTTTTCTTGTCCATATACGATAATGTTGATTCTACCTTCGGTCTACATTCGAGACACGGCATGTTAAGTGGCGGCACTCAAACCATACTTTGTCTAACAGACCGGGTAAATAATAATTCGTTTCTTCAGTGACGAAATAAACGCTTTAAATCCCTACGTTTCCAATCTAACTGTTTCCACTGCCCCATGATGGTCTCATATAAAGCTATTTTAGAGTCGGATCTGAAATACTATAAGCATAATTGTATTTAAATATTAACTCTTCTTAATATTTCCCTATTTTACTGCGGCGTAGAATAAAATAATAAATAAAGGGAGTGGCGGACCACTCCCTTATTCGTATGTATTAAATAATAAACCTGTTAAATATAAAATTTAACTGGTTCAATAAAAGATAAGAGAATTTAGAATTAAGCGCCAGTTTAAGGTTAATCTCAGTAATGCGCCGTCTTCATTCAGCCACCAAAACCGATTTAGTACTTAAAATTTTATATTGCAAGCAAATGCAAATTAGTGTAACCTAATTTCTTTGATTAAGAAATAGTTATTTGAACGAGAGATATTTAGAGAGACTTACTTAAACATAATTATGATTTTTTAATGTCTCTAAATTATCATGTTAAGTACATGAACTTTTTGTCAGATTAAATTAAATTAGTTGAAATGGCAGTCGTATACGTCTTATATAAAAATATATATTGTACTAAAATATTTATTACTTTAATGATATTTATCTGGAATTTTCAGAATTCAATGCTTTTTTGATTTTCAAAACAACGCAACTAGTTTTGTTATTATATTAGTTCAAAAGCTTCGACTGCCGACCGTAAATTTGTCACGTCGCAATAAACATGTCATGGATGTCAAATGTGAAAATTGTGATCGGAACATTTGTCGATACCACACAGTAAAAAATTAAACATATTTTATTTTTGGCTTAACAAAGTTATATATAATCATCATTATAAATAAAATTTAAATTATAAGAGAAAAACCATAAATATCAAACCTGTGACAGTGAACCCTAATAATTATATGAAAGTGTACGATAGATGCACATTCGGCACCCTGCTCTATGAAGCTAAAAAAATTGCGATATATCTAACTATACATAAATTTGATGTTTCTAGTAAATAAAATCCAAAAAATAAGCACAATTTCTATTGAAATTGTAGCTTTTCCAAATTTACATAACAGGTAAATGTATTTCAGTCCTCCAGAGTGTAGAGACATTATGTATTTTTTTCTTCAGCCCACTATTTTGCCTAATAAAGTATTCATATTACAGACGCTTTGAGTAGAGCAAGTAAGAGAGGCAATTCTGTAGAAAATGGCCACCACAAACTAAATTAAATTGCTCTCAGAATATCTAAAATTTTAAGCAATATTTTCGTGCCAGCCTAGATATAAATAAGTGTTATATTACTATCAATTTATTATTTTAAGTACCTTTCATTTTACTTCAAAATGAATTTATCACATCTGATGTTATATGTATGTGGAGAGGAGCTTAGTGATGTAACTCTCTATATTCTCTATATATCATTTTTATAAGCCTCATGCAGCATGCGAAAATATAAAATAATATTTGAGTATTAATTTGAAAATGTTTCCAAAGCTACTGTAAAATACTGTAAAAGTTCTTCGACTGAGATTTTGGGTCTAACCAAGAGACGCATGGTGGGCCACGAGGCCACAAACATACTTTATTATTGAACATTTTAACGCATTGTGTGTTGTGTTTTTTGACGTGATAGTAATTTTTAAAAAAATTTAAGCACTTTTATCTTACCCATAATTATTCCGGCATTAAATGTACAAGCATTTATATAAAAAGTCATTGTTCATTTGTTACAACAATAAAAACGTAACTTAGGGCCGGGAGATTTTTAAAGTGGCCGATTTAAATGGTCCGGTTAGCATAAATAGAGGTCTTCGTCGTTTAGCCTGTTCAGTCCGGTCATTTTATTTTGATTTCATTTATAAATATAGAGGTCGTTGTGGCGCATAGACACAGCTTCGGGCTGTGGTTGCGACGGTTGTCGATTCGATTCCCATTCGGGGAGACGATGTTTTCGTTTTTTAACTCTTTTGTTAAAAAATAGCGTTAAAACATTCATATAATTCTTATTTGTGGCTAGAATAAAGACACAACTGTAAATATTATACCTCATACTTTCATATTTTTATAATTAGCACTATTAAAACAATACTATCGATGGATTTTAAGTTTGCAAAATTTAATGAAGATCAATCAGCTTTAAAGCAGGATAGTTCAGAGTCCCGCGAGCTTAAAACGTCTTAGCAGATAGGATTCTGGCGATTCGCCAACAATCTTCGTAAGATCCAAGTGCAATGTGTCAGTGGTACAACCACAGTGTGGAATCGTACAAGCTTACGTACACTCGTGTTATTGATGAGAATTATACTGTGATAGTTATATATTTTAATAGTGGTTTCACGCTTTTTCCCGAAAACTAGGGAAGGGAATATTTTCTTAAAATTTTTAAAGTATTATTCTATTGTTAAGAAATAAAAAATCTTTTGTAGAATCTAAAAATAATCTAAAAGATAATCTTCACATTAGAATAGAATATATTCTTATTATCATTTCACTTCGTCTAATACCGCAGATGATAAATCGTGAGCTGGTGTTAATAAATGGAGATCGTCCTCGCATCCGGCGCTCTCGCCAGTTTTTGCACTCCATATAAATTACACTTGGCTAATATTTGCTTTTATCAGTTATATTATTTGAAATTATAATAGTTTTTTGCATTTCTTTACCTCTTTTATTTTCAGCTTTCCCACTTTTTGAGGGTTAAAAAAATTAATACCATCCCGCAGCTATGATTAATAGCAAGACGCCAGCTTGGTTACCAGAGCCAAGTGACGAAAGTAAATATAAATATATCATTTCATCGAGTGAGAATCAAACCCACACGCTCTTGCGCCACGACTGAACTCAAAGTCAAACAGGGTCAAATACTCTAAAAAAACAACTATTTAATCAAGAGTTCATCCTCTTCCTATCATAAAGTACACTTACGTACAAAATATATGTACACTAACAATAATCTCAATAGCAACGGTTCAAGTAAACTAATTACATATGTATTAGATAGCACATACGTCGTCGGTCTATAATGTACATGAGACAATAACGTTCGGGTATTACCTGCTTAGATCTAACCTATTTACATATTCATTAATATTCACATGCATTTAGCACCCCTTAGTTTATGCCACAAGTGTTTTAGATCGTATAAATATACTTCATTATATAGCTATATTCATTTAAACCATCGAAGCTCAGTGTAACAGCCTCCGACTGACGTGATGGTTTTGGATTCGAATCCTACTCAAATCATAACAAATACAAAATATTTTGTAAAAAAGAAAACTGACATCAACCGGATCCCATAAACCTAACCGAACTGTCATCAAACTGTGCTTGAAGTATATATTTTCCAATAAAAAGAGAATGAAGAGAATTATTGAAATCTTCACTTAATTCTAATTTAAGGCTCGTGTAATTTTCTCGTAGATAACATTGTCAGAAATGGACAAAATTAAAATTAGATCATAAACTATACAAAAGTGATCTAAATTCGTTCATCCAGTCAAAGGTTCTGACGTAACAAACATAAAAAAATACAGTTGAATTGGTAACCTCCTCCTTTTACAGAAATCGGTTAAATTCCCTGAGATTCGACATAACTTCTAAAGTTATTTACTAATTTTTGCTTAAACTTAAGTTTCACGTACGAAATGTAAAATATGACGGCTACCTAACTAATTTATACAAAATTGATAATAGTGTCACCAGACCTCACGCACTGTTATTAAACGATATTTTGCTTATATTAAATTCGATCGACTGTTAAGAATACATTTGGTAGATATATGTTTTTATTGCACTATGGTCGAGATACCTATAGTCAGGTGATAGGAATAGCTAGAGGCATAGTTTACCATGAATAGAAATATGCGACGCGCATTATATCGCAGCCCTGATTCCCCCATTGATACCTACAACAAAGACTTAAGTCAGGGCTTTATCGGATTTTTGTAGATCTCGTATACCCGCGATAATGCCCTTTTGTATACTCCGTCCATACAATCCAGATGAGTACCCTATTCATCTTGCAAAAGTACGAAACAAAGCGGGTCTTTGTGGAACGGGATCATTAGAAAACTTAGTATTATGTTTATTATAAGATATTAAATAACTCGTTGCACGCTGAATCCCGCACATAGCTGGATAGGCAGTGGGAGCAAAGCGCGGCGTTGAGTTCCGAGTGGAGAACTGAGTGTCTTAACACTAGGTCCCCTCTGCCTAACCTGTTGTGTGAAGGGATACAGCGTGAAGCTGTACATTTGTATATAATATATTATTTAAATTAATTATTTTTAAAAGTCAATTAATTGGTGTTAAATAATTAAAATGCTTAATGGTATTGAAACGTGGGTACAATAAAAATTTAATGAAAAATAAATTATTCTGAATAAAGGTTTGTGTAATTACTGCTGCTAACGATAACTCGTTATTTAATTAATTATAGGAAGAGATCGATTTCTGGCTAGTCGGAATTTGCGGGTTTGATTCCAACTTGTAACAGATTTTTAGCCATTCTCTTTACGTAAATAAAAATTGATAAAATTACAATTATTATAAATTAGTTTCACGCATGAACCAGGATAAGCAGAGGGAATTTAGTGCTTAGACACTCCGTTTCCCATTTTCTGATGAATTCTCCAGTTATTGCGACTTGAGTGGCGGGACTAGAGTCCGTCCAGAGACCGCTTTTGCATGTTACTAGAGCGAGTAAATAAAAATATTAAATAACTAATTCCCCCGAGAGGAAATCAAACCCACAATCGTCATGTTTACAGTTACAGTTTGGTTTTGTTTTATCTAAAAATAAAGTAGATATCTCACTGAAATAGCGAACAATGTGTTTTCAGCCGTGTGATCCCGGCTTAGAATAGGATCACCCTGGTACTGTCGGTGTCGTAAGAGGCGACTAAAGTACGTGTGGTAGAGTCACGTCGCCAGTAATGGCAACACGCATGGGCAGACTCGACCGGATTTAATACCACCCCCGGCATATTAAACCGGCGTGAAGTAGTGGCCCTTGCTACTGCGTTTCGCATTAGGTAATGCCGGGCCCCGGTGCCCTTCATCTCCACCTTAAAGGCTGGCAACGCACCTGTGGCTCCTCTGGTGTTGCATGGGGTCGTAGGCGACGGTGATCACTAACCATCAGGTGACCCGACCGCTCGTTTGCCTTGTCCTCTCCCTCTTGAAAAAAAAAAAAAAAAAAAAAAAAAAAAAAAAAAAAAAAATAGTTACCAACACATAAAAACATCAACTAAAACTTCTATGTGAATAAAAATTTAAAGAATTTTATACTGTTATTTAATTTACTCGACTCACTTTTATTAATCTTTCATACTGAAGTTTGAGGGGGAGAAAATTTTAAAAAATTACATCGCAGTCGGGCTAATAAATTTCCTCTGAAGCATCATCATAAGGAATGTTGACATATAATTTGAATATATTACTTTGGGTGACCACGTTTTCTTTTCACTCATTTCCATAGAAGTGGTTTTGAAAGTTTAAATTATTTACCTATAGCGCGTAATATACAATTGACGAGTAGTAGGTGAAATTGAACATCGCATTTGTATACATAAAATATAAAGTTATAATAAAATTATAAAGTCTCTATAAGAGATCAATTGAAGTTTTATGGAAAAACAACGAATAAGCAAGTTTCGAAACTGTGTTCTGTCGCGTCATGAATAAAAATTACATTTTAATATTCAGTAATCGAAGTCGCAAATCCCTTTAAAAGTTTTTAAGTCTATGGGAATTGTTGTGTTGGCCACACATTTTTTTTTATATATTCATATATTTTTTTTATATATATATTTATTTTAACTGTAATTTATCCTGTATGTATACAATCGAATATATATAATATATGTGAATTTAATATATAACAGCATGCATAGCATATTATTTTATAATAATTTTAAATGACTATATTTAATGTTTTTATCCGTGTCTTAACCTGTATAGTCAAATGCACAGGGAACTTACATGAATATGACGTAATACAGCTTACGGCCTTCCTCGATAAGTGGATCCAACACAATTATTTTTCACAAAAAAAGTAATTTTAGTATAAGCATGAAATTACTTATTGACAAAAAAAATAAAATTTTCAAAAAACAAAACGGAAATAGCCATATAAAAAGTTTAAAATTAATTAGGAATTTTCAGCTCAGTTTTCTACAGGACAATACGTTTGCTTATTAAATTTAATTGAAAAATCGTATAACAAAGACGAAAAACAATGTACATTATTTTTCCTCTTTTCTTTAAATGCTTCGAGTTTTAACAACCAAATTAATTGACTTCTCGGAAATGACGATTTACCCCGTGGTTTTTGGCAGGGTTGAAGATAAGGGGGTCGCAGCCGCTGCTGAGGCGTAACCGCCGCGTGAAAACAATGGTTGGATACTTGTCGAAAGTTTGAATTGAATAAGTAACTTGCAAAAGAGATGAAACTTGCTGTCCGTATATTTTGGAGATAATATGAAAGTACAGTTTGTGTGACACGCATCGATCTATAATATAAATTGATTAACTATATGGATCCGGCCCGAGGAATACTGCGGACGAGAAACCCTCAGCGAACCTTCAAACACATACGTAGACCCCAGGCTTTCCCTTCCTCTTAGTCCAAGCACCTCGTGTTTCAGCTCCTTCAACTCGGGACAACAAGCCCTTTCGACATGCACCCCTTACCACCCCCTCAAAGTAAGGCACTTAAAGTATACATGCAATGAAACTTCCCTTCAATGAAAATAAAATTTTGCAATGAAAACCCTTCATCTCCACCTTAAAGGCTGGCAACGCCTGTAGCTCCTCTGGTGTTGCATGGGGTCGTGGGCGGCGGTGATCACTTACCATCAGGTGACCCGAACGCTCGTTTGCCTTGTCCTCTCCCAAAAAAAAAAAAAAAAAACAAAATAAGCAAAACGATGTTCTGAAAGACTTATATAAACTTACAACTTACTTACTTTTATTTTTCTTTTCGTTTTCTAATATCACGGCTAGTATCATCAGGCTGATATGGCTATAAGGACCGTTGTAATTATGCGTTTTCGTAGTGATGTAACGACAAAACTTAGGCCCGGAGTTTTGTCGTTAATCACCTCGATCCCGAAAGTTGTTCTATTGTAGCCGAGGCCGCGTGGCTTCACTCATTATCACTGTAAGTCTTTTGTTTACGTCCAAACTATTTAAATGAATTACAATAATAAATTATAATCTCAGTTCTGAGTCGTGTCGAGTGTTAGATACAATAAAAGTTTAATCATGACAAAAGTATCTATGAAATTATATAAATAAACTTCTAAACTGTAGAGAATTATACTATTTCTTGCCAGAATACATAGCCATAGTTTGGCCCAAGAGGGAGTTGAATCTGTAGCCATCGCGTTCGTTCACTATAGATAATATGATGGATAGATAGATAATAGAGATTATAAATTTTACCTCTTACTTATCTCTAGTTATAAGCCTAGTTTATGTATTCTATTTCTTACACATTTTCACTAACAATGAGTCGATAGAACAATTTACGTGCGTTCGCATAAAATTACACTGAAAGAGTTAAAATAGCCCATTTTAGTCTTAGCTATAAATTGTGAAGGTGATTAAGTTATTTTAAGAAGAAATTCTTAAAAGGTTTTTTATATATATTTTTTATTATTAGAATTATCGATTCGCTTTTCTTTTGAGTTAGATTCACATTCAGGTTAATAATGTTTTATGACCTCGCCTTAGCAAGACAAAACACTGCGTTAAGATCCACCACTCAACACGCCTTGGCATGTCTCTTATATGGCTGGACAGCGGAGAACAGAGGACATTCTCTCTAAATTTGGGGTAATTTGCGAATACGTTTACTCACAATTAACAACAGCCATATCATAAAATGACTACAATACAAAAATTATCATATACCATAATCAATGTAAAGAAATCCAAATTTTGTGGAATAAGCCAAGTTAAAACTGAACTTAACCCATTCTTTATTCTTCTCTTGTCCATGACGTTTGAAGTCCTATAAGCTCGATTATATATCCGCGCCAATTCTGAAAGCAATCTGTTAACTTTGACCTCGATCTTTTACCGGGATCAAGTGCCAGAGCAAGCTTTCGAATTATAATCATCAATTTCAAACACAATGATTGTTTGGTATCGCTAAAGAGTACCTCACAGATCAGCACAAGATCTATGAAGGATATGTCAAACGAAAATTGGTGTAAAAATCAGCTTCATTTTCCATTCTGCATAATAGGATAGACAGGATAATAATAATTAAAAAAAACATAATAGGATTTGTCATAATATAAGCATAAATAAAATATTTATAAGATAACATACCTATCTAACTGTTAATTACATACATTTTTCTTATGTGCACACCAAATGTGGCAATAATACACATGCATATGCATTTTTCCACAATTTTCTCATATCTCCGTTGGTTTCGTGATAGTGTCGTACAAAACCGATACATTCGTATCTCCCTCACATCCTCTCGAGACCGGTTTGCTTTACTGGTACTCGTACAACTTCCATAACTCGAATGTATGTATTATATTATTTCAGTCCTATATTTATCTTGGCTTTGCATTTCTAGTAATTAAAAAAAAGCTGATAGAACCTTGAAAATATATTTTTTTTTAATATTGAACGTATGGAGAAACGTAGATATTGTACGGAATAATCAAAATATTTCTACACATTCTCTATAACTTTTTACTATATACAATATATTTCAAATTAATAAGATTTATGTTTATTGGTAATTAACCCATAAACATATGAAAAATATTTATGTATGTATATGAAAGTTTGGGGTATGTCGTGTTGCCCTGATATAGGGACTGATTTTAAGCGCGTCAGTTATGAGTTCGATTCCCACTCGGCGGAGTGAATTATTTTAGTTACCTCTCTCGCTCTGGTAGGAAGCAAAAACTTAATATAAATGCGATTTCTCGAAAATTTGGCGGTGCGTGGGGAACGCAGTATACAACACAAGTTTAACTCTGTATATTCAGCTGTACCCAGTATACAATGGGAAGTAAAAAGACCAAGATGAGTAATAAGTGTCTAAAAAAATTAAACATATTATCGTTAAACTCGATCCTTTCGAGGAGCTAAGCTAAAGAAAGTTTAACTTCAAAAGTAACTTCCGTTTGCGTAACTTATTCGGACTTCTGAATTAACGGTCCACCGCAGCCAGCTATTTGTATTGTTTACACAAGATTGGTATAAATTAATTTACTGAAACGTCCTCATTTAGATAATATCGTTTCTTAGTTTTGAATGGTTTATACATCTACACATGTTTTATATTATTTTATATTTCATAGTATTATTTTTTATTTGTTCGACTTTGTAACTATAGCTGACTAAAAAAACCGGACAAGTGCTAGTCAGGGTCGACCACCGAGGCTTCCGCACAAAAACTGGAATTCTCGAGCTTTTTCTGAAATTTAAATTAGTTTAGCCAAAGTCCTTTAATCTCATACCTCACTTGAACTAATAATAGCCTTAAAAGGGGGGCAAAATTAAAGCCACTAGGCTTAAGAATAATCATATAAAAAGCGTGCTTTTTTGTTGCATAATTTATTGATATTTTTCAAATAAAAATCCCGCTGTTATAATGGGAAAATGGAGATATTTCTAACTACATATATGTATTTATTATAGGTCAAGTTTGAATTTGCTAAATATTGTATTTTTTATATTTAGGTATATTTTTCAGCTTCACGCTGTATCCCGCACACAGCAGGGTAGACAGAGGGATCCTCGGTATTAAGACACTCCGTTCCCCACTTTCTGCCGAATTCTGGAGGCATTGCGTGTTGAGTGGCAAAACTCAACACCGCGCTATGCCTTAATACCCGAGCGAAGAAAATGGAAATATAAACGTGTGTAAATATTTCACTTCCTCGTGTGGGAATCGGACCCACAACCGTCACGTTACAGTCACACCCTTGTTCCACTGGGCCACGACGGCCCCTGCGACGGCTTCATATCATGTTGTAGCTATTATATTTCTTGTGTTTCATACGTTTCATATGTAAGCAACACATTATATACATAATTGAAGTTAGGTCAATTACTCCGCTTGCGCGAGCTCGACATGAGATAGCAATTACGCTCTGTCCAAATGAACCGTTAACATTCGAAGCTTATATTGACTCACTAATTAGCTGTGTCTATATCGATATTGGTGTTGAATGTAACTTGTAATTTGTATTCCTAGTATTTAGATGATTTAGTCAATATACATGGGTATGGAAATTATGATTTTACTTGCCGTGCGATCCTGGCTTAGAATAGGATCACCCGCGTACTGTCGATGTCGTAAGAGGTGACTAAAGTACGTTTGGTAGAGTGACGTCGCCAGTGATGGCAACACGCATGGGCCGAATCGACCGGATTAATACCACCCCCGGCATTTAAACAAAAATTAGGCGGAAAATGGGAGTTGCGGAAAATGGGAGGAGTGGGCAATAAGCTTCCGGGAAAAGGCGCGAAGCTGTAATAATGTCATATACTTTTGCCTCAACTATATATATTTGTTTAAAAAAAGAGTGCTAGCTGTTTATATACGAAAATATGAATTCAGTCCCTTATCTGAAGTAACGTTTATATAAATATTTGGAAAGGTTTGTTTGCCCACTATGTGAAGATAAAATTTAAAAAATCATGTCAGAACGCTGAATTTAGATTTTCTAAATGCATGAAGGCTATTTAAAAATAAGGCCGACTATTTATTTTAAAGTCCGAATTTCTTTAGAAGGATTAAAAATACTAGATTAATTGTTTATAATATATCTATCAAATATTTTTTAGCTTCAGTCCGTTTCCCACTCAACTCTCGAAGTATCGCGTGTTGAGCGATGGAACTCCACGCTTCTCTTTGCTTTCTAACCAGAAGCGATGAAAATATATAATATTTCATTACCCAAAGAGGGAATCCAACCGACTACCGCTGCATTTACATTCGTACGCTTGTTCTCCTGTGCCACGATGACCTCACGGCTTGGAAAAAAATATTTCTTTATAATGTGTGTGTCTACGCACTGTGTGCGCAAAGGCTGTGCGGCATGATATAACGCTTCAACTAGTAATCAATGACTGGATGGATTTCGATGAAGCTAAGCTCCGCACTGTATCCCGCATATAGCAGGGTTTGTCCATGTTGGCACCTTCTCCAAAAATAAGGAATATTAAATAGTACTTATCATTATTATTTTTATTGAAACAAATAATTAAAATATTATTTTCTATAATTTTGTGTTAAATAGGCCTTAAAAAGTAGTTAAAATTCAATTATTTGAATTTAAATTTGAATTTTTTTAACATTTAATATTACGAATTTAGTTATAAGTCAGTTTGGTTTTAATATTTGTGCTAAGTACTATATTCTGATACGATTTTGAAGTAAATTCAGATAAAATCACAGGCAGAAGCTACTGAGTAGCAAAATTACATTATACATTTTCTCATGACTACAGCAAAAATAATCTTAACAAAATATTGTTCTTTGGTCTCTTGCTTTAACCACTTAAGATAAGACAGCACGAATGAGTAAAATTACTGACATATTAAATTATTTTTCACATTTTATCAAAGCTGCCGTTTAATCATATGAAAATGTAAAGAAAATGAGCTTTAAGTTCATTTTCCGCATCAAAATATATTATCTACTTGTAAACATCCGCCTAGCGCTGCAAAACGTGTGGTTGATCTGTTGAAATTTTACCGTCATTCGGAAGCCCGTCTTTCATTCTACATGTTAGCGAGCCACCTCGAGAACCGCCAAGCAGGGTAGCCAGAAGAAGAGGATGTCGAGCAAAGCGCAGCGTTGAGTTCCGCCATTTAACACGCAATTCCGAAGCGTCACACCTAGGTTCCCGCTGATTACACTGCTATGTGTGGGATACAGCGTGAAGCTAAAGAATATGACATTAAAATTTTTAATTTAATTAATATAAGATTAAAATAAGAAACAAATCAGACTCATGATTTTTAAAATAAGCTTTATGTTATTGAATCAGCTTTTTGACTTAAATAAAGTTCGTCGAAGTCGTTCGTTCGTCGTTGTCTTTTAGAAACATTAGACATTAAAGTAACAATATTACAATATAATATTCACTTTTTCTTCGATCTAAAAATTCAATTTTCTTTCTCCGGCTGTGATCAAATATCAATTTGTGACAGAGTGGAAACTTAATTCAAACGTCGGTTAGGCAAAGAAAGAACCTTTTTAATACAAACTCATTTTCCTTAGTAGGTAGTGTTGAGGATCTTTCGATTGTACTTAGAAAATTCTACCTAAGCGAGGTCCAAGGGATTATATGGCTGATATGAGTGACGACACGGCTGGTAAATAATTTTGTAATATTTCATTGTTACCTATTGTCTATCTCATAAGCTTATATTAGCTACTCGTGTGTATACTCTGGGCGGTCTTCATGATTTTTAGATGACCTTTAAATTTTTTGTATTCTTCTTTTTTTTACATTCCTGTTTTTCTACTTTTTCTACTTCTCGTTCGAATATAAGACCATGGGAGGACTCAGCTCTGTGCTTTGTTCAAAAGAAGAAAATTCAAAATAATGCATTACTTTGAACGGGTATCGAATCTACAGACCTCGCTCATCCTACTGCGCCAAATATTAAATAATATTATGTACATTCGTATGAGAGTGTGCCACGTTACGTGAAGTATTCAATTATTACGACAATTAATACTGAATAATATATTAACACTGAAGTGTCCACGATTTAATTTGAGTTTGGTTGATTTGTGGTCGGCCGCTTGGCGCAATATTTGGTACGTCAATTTCATATATGACACATTTATGTTCAAATATATCACCCAAAAAATGATATTAAATTCTTTATTGAATATAGAGGTCCAGCAGCAGCACAGTGTCTGGTTGTAAATGTAACGGTTCGATTCCCACTCAGGGGGGAGAATTGTTTTGATTTCATCGCTGTGATATAAATAATGCTTAGAGAACGAAATTTTAAATTTAAATTGTAAATATCTAGAAACTAAATATAATTATAATAAATCAAATGTAACTAAATCTTATTCACTAACTCATTATTTTGAGTGACACAAAATTAATTTGTAGTGTAAGCATATAAAGTGTAACGACGCACATCTGCACGAATATTCCGAGATGACACATCTCCTACCCTCGACCGCGACCAGCTCCTCCTACCCTCGTCGTCATTAAGCTGAAACTGCGCAACTCACCCTCGCAGGCGTGTGACGGTCGTGACGTTAAATAACTATTGTATTGGACCTGTTTCCTACTAGATTTACATTTAAACACCCTATTTAATGTATTCGGGTCTCTAGATTTATGTGAATTCGCGTACGTTTGTTCTGAAATCAATTTGAAGGTTGAAATATCTTCTATTTATAAAAGAAAAAAAATCTGCTTCACACTGTAACCCGCATACAATAGGGTAGGCAGAGGGAACCTAGTGTTAAGATACTCCGTTCCTCATTGACAATAGATTTTTTTTTGTCTTGAGTAAAGAAATATGTAAAATATTATCTACAGAAATAATAAAACTGTAAGTAAATATATGGTAAAATATATTATTAGAATCATTTACAAGTGTAATAGAGAAAGCAATAATTTTTTATCTGTTACAAACAGACGTTTGTACACTTGACGTGTATTTTATACTATTCTATAATACAGTTTCTATTCAAACCCCAAAATTTTAAAATTGCCCCAAACCAACACTAATTAGTGACATAGCATGTTTAATTTAGTGTCCTCAATATTGTATGATGGCTACAAGCCACTAGCAGCGAGCAATCGGCGTAATTGAAACAAGGGACGACTGAGATCGGAACGCGTTAAACGGGCGCGATGATTGCTCCAAATCGGCCAGATAGCGCCCTTGCTATTATAATTTGTGGTGGACAGTGTGAGCTATTATTAATCTGAGACTATGATTTTTTTATCGCTTCACTCTGTAACCCGCAAACAGGGTAGACAGAGGGAATCTAATGTTAAGAAGTTCCAATTTTCGTGCAATTTTTCGAGGTATAGCGATTTGAATGGCGATATTCGACGTTGGACGTTTCCCTTGATGCCAGAGCGAAGAAATGAAAATATTAGTAAATAATAGTTCATTCCCCCAAATAAAAATCGAACCCACCGCCGTCGCGTTGAAATGAAACTCTGTACCTTAATGTGGTTTTATTTAATTCAGGAAAATAATAAATATGACAAGTTTTTATCTCTTCGGATTCCTTCTTAATTTTTCAACAGTGTTCGTTCAATTTTTGTTTTGTAAATATTTATTTCTTTTTTAGGCTTTTATTTAGGCTCATATAACTTTTAGCTCTAAGCACATTGTATAACATTTGTAGAACTTAGTTTAACTGGATTATGGAGCTAGAAATTTAATAGTGGAACCTGATGTCCCGTCCCCCCAATATCAGTTACGTTATAATAAATATTACATTATACAAAAATATAAA